>BPTQ01000002.1:98493067-98505752 GCA_019973895.1 Chrysanthemum seticuspe
GGTAATTCAAATTCAAATTTTAAATTTTAAATTCAAGTTCAAACGGTTTAGTTTTTTATATATAGTATCCTACCAGTCACAATTCACACACAAATAACACTATTCACACAAAAAAATGTCTCGCAAAGACTTTTCTCAGCAATTCCCCAGCCCAGAGAAGTTGCCGGAAACCAGCTTTCCAACCCCAAATCACTTGCCGGAAACCAGCTTTACAACTCTGCCAGAGTTTGAAGTTTACTCAACACTACCGGAAAATTTCTTTCCGGTGGGGTTTGAAAACATCCCATACCTCCCAATTGTTCCAACTCCACCTGTGAACAGTCCACAGGTGGATTTTCAAAACCACCCCAGCGGGTTAAGTGAGGCTTCCCTCCGGCAACTGGAACAAGATGAAGAAAACGTCAGGGAGATTATGGAAGAGCAGGCACGTGAAGAGGCTGCTCGCCGTGAGCAAGAAGCACGGGAGGCTTAGTACCTCCAAGACAACTATTTCGACATAATGGAGAGTCGATACATGAATGGGGAGTTTTATTCTCCGCC
Source organism: Chrysanthemum seticuspe (assembly GCA_019973895.1). Lineage (NCBI taxonomy): Eukaryota > Viridiplantae > Streptophyta > Magnoliopsida > Asterales > Asteraceae > Chrysanthemum > Chrysanthemum seticuspe. Next base: position 98,493,608 of record BPTQ01000002.1, read on the forward strand.
AACCAGTTCTGATGGTTGGGACTCGGATGACTCGTTTTTTTAAGTTTTTATTAGTTTTATTATGTATTTCATGTTTTTATGTTGTTTTTAGGGAGATTCTGTAGTTTTTTATGTTTAAGCTTATTATGTATTTCAAGTTTTTAGTTAATTTTTCAAGTTTGAGTTAAAAGGTTTCATCATTATGCGTTTATGTTTACATTTTTTCTCTACGAACCTTTCAATATCACTATCTTCTAAACACTTCACCTTTAAATATCACCTTATTAATTTCTCTATCTAAAAAAAAAAAAGGCCAAGTCTTCTCCGCTGTGCAGACGGCGTAGCTTCCCACGACGCCGGACGGCGAACGACGCCGGTGTCACAACGAGGGTCGACGAGATGCCAAGCTGGACGACGAAGGGCTAAGACGAGCCCACACCGGGTGCTCTTAGAGAGCCCCAAGTTATACGTTGTCAGAGAAAAAACTTTTTTTGTTTAACTAATGAATCAACATGTCAATTTTGTCAGATAATAAAAGCTCGTAAGCCCGTTAGATAATGAATCTGCCTATCTGTCTGCATAAGTCCGTCTGAATTTGCTCGTCTGTTTGCACTCTGGAGCAATTTACTTTCGTTTGTTTTTCAGTTTTAGTTTATTTTATGATTTGCAAACTCTCAATGTTTCCCGCTGCATCATTGCGAGTTTGAGAGGAGGTGTTAGATAATAAAGACCCGCAAGCCCGTTGAGTTTAGCCCGTTAGTTTCTAGGTTTAAGTTAATTACTTTTTTATTTAATGTCATGTAATCTATGTAATTCATTAAATCTAATAATATAGTGTTTTCAGTATTCACTTGATTACTACAAATTTTACAAAAAAGCCTTTGCATTTGAGGTATTTCTTGAGCAATGATATTAGTTTAATGTGAAAAAATATTTTTGCTGAAACACTTTTCTTACAAAAAAAAGCTTTTGCTAAAGAAATACCTCAACTGCAAAAAAATATTTCCAAAAGTTTTTTGTGTACTTATCAATAAAATAATAAGTTACCGAGAAGTCTATAATTCATCTAGTAATTGCTTCAAAGTTTCATGAAAAAAGTTGCATGCGCACGAATGATAAAAACTTTTGAAAATTATTTGTTCAATAAAAGTCATTCCTTGGAGATGCTAACTATTTGTCTAAATCACAAAACCAAACAAATAAAACTTCAATTAGCAAAGGAAATATTCTACCTGATGCTTGTTCACGAACTGAAGGACCATAACTACGTCGCAGTTCATCCCATAAATCTTTTGCAGTGAAATCGGTGTTATTTTGCTTGTGTGTGAGATGATTGACGGCCTTGCTGGCTGCTTCTTCAGAAAGTGAACCAAGAATCCAACCTTTCACAAGCGAATCTCATGCAATCCATGCCTCCATATCTCCCACTTTTTCCTTTCCATTCCCCGCAGGACTTGGAAACTGACCTTCGATGAAACCAACCATATGTTGACTCTTTAAGAGACATTCCATCTGTAGTCTCCATAGATTATACTTATTCTTACCGCTCAGCTTCAGGGTAACGATATTTGGGCCAATAACATGTGAACGGTACGGGTATGCTTCCCCAACATCCACTATGAAGCTTGGATTAGAAGTTGAAGCTGCATTCATCATCTTGATCTTAATTGTATTTTGTATATTGTTTACTCTTTGTGTCAAGCTAAAAGATGAAGGTGGCTTTTAATAATGCTCACAAAAGCGACAATAAGATTTGGTGGCATACATAAAGTGGTGGATTTGGATATTATGTCGCAAGATAAGATCAGATATAACTATTTATCAAAAGTCTTTTGTCATTTTATGGTCATGATTAATTTAAATTTTATACTTTACAAGGGTATATATAAGAGTAAACTTAAACTTAAAAGAAAAAAAGAAAAAAAAAAAAAAAAAAAAAAACAACGTTTTTGTTCAAGCGGTGTTTATATTTTGGAAAGTGTAGACACAATCCATATGAGAAAGCTTTGAATGAATGAGGTGAATCAGGTGAGATCCTTGCAAAACATGTATCATTTAAAGAACAAATAAGTCAATCTCAACCATCCATTCACCTTTCATCTAATGGTGAAATGGAGCCAAAAATAACAAAGAGAGGCCAAAATTGGCATTTTAACTCATTTAATATAAAAACCCACTTTTCACATTTTTTTAAAAAACAACATATCTTGCAAACGGTAAATTTTCAAGCTACGAAAAATACACCATCGTGACGAGAATTAAATATCTTTTATATAAATATGCGCTTTTATATACTTTCGATGAACTTTTTTTTCAAATTTTCCGTCCAGAAAAATCCCACGGGATTCGTAAAAAGACGAATTTTTTTTTTCAAAATTTCCGTCCAGAAAAATCCCACGGGATTTGTAAAAAAATCTCACGGGATTCGTAAAAAAATCCCACGGGATTCGTAAAAAGACGAACTTTTTTTTTTCAAAATTTTCGTCCAGAAAAATCCCAAGGGATTCGTAAAAAAATCCCACGGGTTTCGTAAAAAACTCACTTGTGATTTGTTATTTTTTTAAAATCACAAGTGATTTGTAAAAATTCTATATGAATCACAAGGGATTAGAGAGAATCACATGGGATTCTGTATAAATCCCACAGGATTTTCATTTTGCTTTATATAAAATGGAAGTACAAAATCACCTAATATTCTATTTTTGTTGTGTAATGTTATGAGAAAAATTATTGTTCACTTTGAATATAACTTGTTTACTTTGAATATATAATGTTTGTTACTTATATTATGTTTGATCCCATGGGTAATCTGTATAAATCCCATGGGATTTTGTATAATCCCATAAGATTTTATATAGATCCCATGGGATTCTGTATGAATCACAAAGGATTCGTTAAAAGAATCACTTGACTACATATAAATTCCTCATATGTGCCACGTCGCAAAACATTATAAGATTCTTAGAGCACACGGTGTCCCCTCGTTGTCCAAGTTCGCCGTCCACCCTGACACTCCGCCGTGCCTCGTTTTGCCACCGGGGTCCCTCGTCGTTCTTCGCCGTCGTTGACCTCATCGTGGTGACGACGAGAGAAAACACTGACACAAAGTATATTAAACGGATATATATCCGTTATAAAACTAATAAAGTGGTAGTGGTGGGCCCCAAATGAAGAGGTTGAGGTTTGTTTTGGCTCACTAACAAACAATTGGCATGTCACTAACAAAAAAACTTTAAAGCAAAAAAAAATGTGTGTCATACAAAAGAATGTGTGCCACACGTACACTAATAAATTTGGCCACTCAATTCAAGAGAAGAAAATATCTAGGACATTTTTCTTATCTTGAACATAATTTAGGAATCTTGCTCTTGTTGGTATCTTTGCTATTGTTGTTCCTTATCTTGTTTACAAAGGCACTGTTCAGGAATTTGTAAGTCACCCTTTTTTATCATTTTAGTTATATAAACATCTTACATTAAACCATTAACACTCTTCAACACCCAAACCCATCCAAAAAACTTCAAAACAACAAACTTCTTGTTGTTATTTCTGCTACAACTCCACCACACAATATGAAGCCTTATGAACAAGCAGTACCTGGACATATGTACCTGTTGAAGCCATGAATATCCCCATCGACATCGTTGACCACGAAAATAGTCCAGAACCCAACGACAACAACAACGAAGACGAAGACAATAACAACAAGTTACCCGAACCCGAAAACCAATCACCACCTCCACGACAGCCACTGGAACGACGACGTGACTGTGATTCACGAGATGAAGCGATGACCGTGACCGGGACTATGACCACTGCCCTTATATTAATAATAACAATCATCGTCACTGGTATTCTGTTTAAGCTACAAATATGTTCATATTTCCACCAATACTCCGGTAACGACGACTATTCTCAATCTGATTCATTCTTTCCGCCACTGAAGTTCTCGATTCCGTCATCTCTTGATTCACAATGCTGATAACGCCACCGCAAGAATCTAGCTCCGCTACCGCCGGCATTGAGAAGCACATTATTTAGTAAAAAGTTGGTTATTATTGGCTTTGAAAAAGTTAGATCTGATGAAGAAGAATGTTTGGTGAGAGAGAAAGAGTGTCTGTTATGGATGAAAAGTATGAAATAAATTTACATAAGTACCCTTCCAGTTAAATGAATGAGATGGATGAAAGTAGATGTAACCATTGGATGAAAATTAGATCAACGGTTGAGATGTAAGGATTTGTTCTTTAGATTTTTTTTGTTTCATACCGAACTTTTGTCTTGAGTGAATATTGTCTCAGCCGCAAAATAAAATGACTAAAATGCCAATGCATGTATTCTTCTTTTTCTCATGGGCATTATAGTCATTTTACTTTAAGACATGGACGGTATTCACTATAAAAGTTTCTCTCACGAACTGCACTTTCAAAAATGTATGGATTGCATCCTGAAATTTTAACAGAAGACATTGGACTATTTTGCAATTTACTCTATAACTAATGTTTTTCGGCTACAATAAGCTTTAATACCTAAACCCAAAACCCGAACTTTTGAGGCTGGGCGGGGCATGTTTATTGGGTTACGAGACGGGTTTGGGGCTTTAACCGGGACAATGAGTAAATATGGAAAAATTACCTAATCCTGAGATCCGAATGTTTTGGGGCAGGGTGGGGAAAGCTTATCAGGTTACGGGCTGGTTTAGGCCTTAACTAGGATTTTTTTCAGCTTCGAGAGGGTGGAAGCAGGGAACAACATCCTCACCCTGCTCTACCAGAAACATATATATATATACTAGCAGGGTACCCGCTTAATGCGGCGGCGGGTACCCGATGACCAATTTGGTGGCGAGCAAATGTTTTTCATTAAATCAAAAACCTTAGGGGTGTTCATCGGTTTGATTATCGGGTTGTTTGGTTTATTCGATTCGGTTAGTTCGGTTAATTTTTTTCTGAGTTAACCCGAAAACCGAACCGAATTCAAATTTAATTAAACCAATCTGAAAACCGAACTAAATAACTTGAATTACTTAATATTAATTATTTATTTAATTAATTATATAAAACTTTAGCATAAAAAAAATCAAGCTTAAAAAATGTTATTTTTATACTATGAAAGAGTTTTAACGTTTTTTTATATAAATATATAAAAAGATATATATATTATGTGAATTCATTTTTTGGTTCATTGTGCCAAAAACCATATTCGAACCGAGAACCGAACATTTATTTCAGTTTGGTTCGGTTTTGGAAAACTCGGTTCGGTCGCAAATTAGGTTCGATTTTTTCGGTTTCGGTTACAAATTCAGTTTCAATTTTCGGTGTTTGTAAGTGAGAACCGAATTCTACACACCCCTAAAAACCCTCTTTAAAAAAAGCCTAAACAACTATTTTATATTAACACCTTAAAATGTGGTCCAAATTTTCGTGGCCCTTTTCCGAAATCCAAATCAAGTCAAATATTGAGTACCATTAAGTGGGTGTTTGGGTTTGCTTATTGAAAATAAATTATTTCTTTTGAAAATGGATAATCAAATAATCAGCTGTTACGAAACGTAGTTATAAAATATAGTGTTTGGATTTGATTATTCCGTTTAATATCGTAATAATCAGATAATCAGTTTTTTTTAATGTTTGGCAAATCAGATTATCCATTAACAAAATTGGTAAAATAATGGACAACCTTACAGATTATTATTTTTAACTAATCATTTAATAGGTAAATTACCAAGATCAACTTTTTATTATCTTTAATCGTTTTTCTTAAAGTTTCATGGTATATTATTTGATACAGTGGATCCTTTTTATTAATCGGGCCAAAACACTTGTAATATTGTATTTATTTTTATAGATCTTCAACATGATTTTATACCGCCGCTTTCTACAAACCTGCAACTCAAATAAACTTACACCACCCTTATCTCTCTCCACAAAAAAAACGCAGCTAATAGATAAACTCATATACTCTTTTGTCAACTTTATAGATAAACTCAGATCTACTTTTGTCAACTCTATAACAAATATTAATGACAATCAAAATAAAGCATATGTATAAAATGGCAACATATTTTTCCGGCAACAAAATCAGATCAGCAGGAGCAAGAGGTTTTTCCGGCGAGACGACGACATCAGCAACGGCAGCTAGTGGCGGTTGTAACAATAAAAACGCCTAAAATTTTATAAAACTTATCTACCACCAAAACCACCAGATCTACCACCAATACCACATATAACGAAACAACCAAAAGCAGTGGTTCAGGAGCATTGTGGCGGCAGACGATGAGGTGGTGGCGGCGGACGATGAGGTGGTGGCGGCAGACGATGAAGAGCTAATGGTTTTTTATGTCAGAGGAATGAGAATATGTGCTTTTTGTAAATGTGTTTTGATTGTTCTTCTTTTAGGTGTTTTTATAGTTGACAAGGAAACAAAACCGACACATAAATAAATGGGTTGTATGCTGTTACAAGTCAATTGATTTGTATTTAATATCCATAACTAAAACGTCTAATGTGGATGTAATAGCTGCATTTATAAGCCTTATTATGTGTATGTAACACTTCTTTTTATTATAAGAAATTTGTTGAATCTGAATTTTAAGCCTTGCCATTTAAGGAAATGTCCTAAATACATTATAAGGTAGTAGATATATATATATATATATATATATATATATATATATATATATATATATATATATATATATATATATATATATATATATATATATATATAGAGTCCGGTTCTAGAGAAAAGTGTAATTAGAGAGAAAAGTGAGAAAAAAAGTTTCAGGATAGATTATGTAAACACTTGAAAGTTTAGGGTAAAAATTAAAAAAAAAATAATAAAAGAGGGAATATCAAAGAGATCGTCACTTTCACTTTCATTATCAAAACAGATAAGCTGTAGATGACGACTCATCAAGACCACCGTCACCACAACTATCCCCACCGTCTTCCATTGTGCAACCACCGCTTCAATCTTTACACCGCCACCGTCACACCTACGCCAAACAGTGAGATGAGCTAATCTATTTGTATTATGAGATGACTTACCATCGCCACCACCACCGTCGCCACCGTCTTCCGTCGTGCATCCACCGCGCCAATCTTCACTCCGCTACCGCCACACCACCGCTGGTCATGTGCTGTTCATTTACAAACGCTACATCATCAATGATCTTCTTCAGGTTAGTTAATTATATATAACATTTTAATTATATAACTTATATAAACTGAATAATTTATTCATTTTAATGTTTAATTATTTATAATAAATTTGATGAAAAAATGCATAAAAAGTGTGTTTATTAAAGTTGCACACTATGTGTTTGATAAAATGTCTAAGTAAGATTATTATAAATGCGATGCACTAATATACATCATATGTGTTTATTATTGTAGGATATGACATATTAGGACATCTGTGTGTAAATTTGCAGCATCAAATTACACGTTAGGGCTTCAGGTTGTTTTAGTGCATTTGTGTTTGTAGTTGCTACATCAGTTTAAATGTTTGCATGTTTAGTGCATCATTGAACATGTTAGAGCATCAATAGTTATGATTAGTGCATCATTAGACATATTAAGGCATCATTGTATGTATTTAGTCAATTTTTATGTTCAGTGCATCGTTGGTCATATTAGGGCATCCATTTGTATGTTTAGTGCATCGCTGGAAATACTTGGGCATCTCTTTATATGTTTATTGCATCATTGAACATATTAGAGCATTATGTGAGAAGATTAGTGCATCATCAAACATATTAAGGCATGGATGTATATGTTTAAAAGAATTACTAATAAGGACTTAAAAGTTTCCGTATTATTGTCAAATGATAGGGGTTTGGGTTTATATGTTGACGCCCTCTTTCTAGCTTTTCAAATGCTCTAGTGTATAGTGATGAGGACTTGAAATATTATGGTGTACATACTCTTTCTAATATTATGGTTTTTTGCAGCCTATGTTCTGTTTATTTGGTCCACGTAAAACAACTTTAATGTTTGTCATACGTGATTAAACAAAGGTATAACTTTTGTAAATTGGAAATATTTGTACCTTGTGTAAAGTAACAAAATATGTCTTGAATCAGAATTGAGGAAAGATATCCATAAGGTAACTTATTTTATTGTCTTGTTAACCTTAAGAAATAACATGACTTGACACTTATGATAACATGTTATTTGTTGTAGATATGGGATTGCATTCCCAAGCATGAAGCCTGTAGATATAAGGTGCGTATTCTATATTGATAAATGAGCGGTTGGGATTGCTTTTCGGAACTGCTGATCTGATCTGATCTGACAGAAACTTCAGCAATATATGCATCTTTCAATGAAACTTACGATAATAATTCTTGGGATTGGGTATGTTCTTGATAGTACTTCCGTATTCATTTTTAATTTTCAAATACTGATTTAGTTGCGAGCTCTTAACTTTCCTTTTGATATATATGACTGTATTTTTACTACTATAACTTTTTAATTGGAATATAATTTTATGCTACTGGACCACTTGATAAAAACCATGTGGAAATTCAACAACTCTCACTAATAAATCACTCAAGTCAGCTCTAAATCGGGGTGTTTGGGATTGCGTATTCAAATTGGCGTCTAAGAAAACATGTCTCAACCATCCTTTTCACATGTCTCAACCAAGTGGCATCTAAGAAAACATGTTTCTGAGACAATTTGCCTCAAAATGCAATCCTAAACACTGTCATACACCTTTTGCAAAATTAGAGCATCAAATGTATTGTTGCATCCATTTGACATGTTTGTTTAGTGCATCTTTAGAACTTGGGTCAGTGCATCACCATATGTACAAGTATGATCAGCTCATCACCATTGCAGCATCAGTTAAAGCACACGTATGATCATTTATTAGACCGTCTATATGACTAGTTAAGGCATCTGTTATATTAATTAGTTAAGGCATCTGTTAGCATAGTTAGAGCATCAAATGTATTGTTGCATCATCTTTAGTGATCACCATTACGACATCTGTAAAAGAATATGTATGATCATATATTAGAGCATCTATATGACTAGTTAAGGCATCTGTTATAGTAATTATTTAAGGCATCTATTAGGATAGAAAGGGCATCAACTATATTGTTGCAGCATCTGTAGTGATAGAGCAACGTATGTATGAATGAGGCATGTGTATTATGTGTTTGGTGCACCAAAACAAAAGTGTTAGACCATCTATATGTATGATCATTGCATCACCAATATGATCAGGGCATCTAAACATTAGTGCATATGTTAAAGCATACGTATGATCATTTGTTAGAGCATCTGTTAGTATAGTAAGTTAAGGCATCTGTTAGTATCGTAATTAGTTAATGCATGGTTAAATAATATCGTTATAATTTAAGGCATCTGTTCGTATAATTAGGGCATTCGTATGTGATAAAGCAACTGTTTGTATGAATGAGTCATATGTTATGTGTGATTAGTGCATCAAACCAATAGTGTTAGAGCTACAAAATACCTTTTTTAGGTATGCACCTCTTGACTTGTCCTCCCGTAATTAGTTGGTCCTGTTCGGGTCGTCATGTACAATTAGAGAGGGGTAAATTCAGCTTACTTCCATATAAAATGGTTTATTTGTATATTTAGTGCATCAATGGAAAATACTTTGGCAACTACATGTATGTTTAGTGCATCAATATACATATTAGGGCATCATTGAGTATTAATTAGTGCATCGTGAGACATATTAAGGCATCAATGTGTATGTTTAGTGTATCCACTTGTATGTTTAGAGCATCATTGGTTATAGTAGGGCATCCATTTGTAAGTTTAGTGCATCACTGGAAAATACTTGGGCAACTATTTTATGCTTCATGATTTTCGAGAGTTCCTTTGTAATTACCATTTAGTTTTTGTTATATCATTCCTCCAAGCTGCATTCAAATGCGGAATATAGTACTCAGTGCATTTCCACACAACATGAGGCTACCTGACCCTGCTACTCCCAACTTGAAGGTGTCTGTCTTCTCTTAGTTTCTAAGTATGGCTCAAGACCAGTTTGTCCAGTTTATCGAAAGCACGTTTATATATAAATAGATCGCATGCTCTAATATAATTACATAAATTATTTTTCATTTTAAGTAAAACATTTGAGGAGGTTCGTGTGCAATTAAATGCACTTTCGAAACAAGACAAAAATGTCGCGTCTAAGTTTGATCATTGTGCATACTGATATTAATTTATAATCGCTGCTTAATACATATTCCATCTTTTATCACATTAAAATATGAACACGTAAGTGTTGTTGGGTTAAACCTGACTTGTATGTTGATCAACATTAAAAGGTTATAATGTTGACCTAAATCTTATTATAAACCGTCACCTAACCCGGCTAACTAATATCACCTTATGCATGTGGCCATCTAGGAACGGATCACAAGAGTACTATTAGAGCGGCTGATTACCTTCATTGAGCTCATTAAGGTACCTTTTTATGAACCTAAATGTGATCTTCCATTAGTTCCTAAGTCCAGAATAGTAGTTAACCTATGATATTTATGATTGAGCAGAACCCTAGGTATAACTTCTGGATCTGGTCTTTTACATGGTATGCTCCCAAGATTGAGAAGCTTTTTTGAATCAGTTTTGAGATCTATTCTTTTTCTTAGTTTAAAACCTTGAAGTAAACTGATGTACTTTGTATATGTAATTGCATAAGTAAATACAAGAGATATGGTAAGTGGAGGTGCCCTTTGGGAGCTGCTTCATATGTCTCGTGACGACATACGTTCTATTATCTGAATTGAGGTTCTTACGAATAGAGATATAACTGAACAAAAATAACTTTGTATTATTCCAAATATGTCGTGTATTTACTAATCCTCTGTTCATAGTTAGAACTAGATATTTGACCAATCGCTAACACTGTTCTATGTTTCAATGGGCGTTACACCCCTTTCCACATGTATCATCTTCAGGTGTTGTTACTTTTCTTGCTTGTGAGTGCTACCCTTTGTACTTATGCATATGATCTAGTTTGTGAGTGCTACTCTTTGTACTTATGTTTCTGAATGGTTTATTTGTAACATGTACTACCATATTGATACAAAAAAATGGTATTTCTTAAACATATTGACATACCATAATACATCGATACTTTGTGATGGATGAACTTAACATTCCATAATACATATACTTTTAGTGAATCTATATTACAAATACATATACTTTTAGTGCATCTGTATTACAAAAAAAGGCATCTGTGTTAAAAAAAAATAAGGCATCTATATTAATACATATACTCTACTCGCCACCGATGAATGGTTTATTTGTAACATATACTATCATATTGATACAAACCAAAATTGTACTTCTTACACATATTGACATACCATGATACACCGATATTGTGTGATAGATGAACTTAACATTCCATAATACATATACTAAAGTGAATCTATATTACAAAACAAAGGCATCATAATAAAAAGTTATATAAAATCTTGAAACCACACGGATAAAACAACCCACCAGAAGATGATTAAGCCTTTTTCTGTTTCTTGACACTACCACCGGGACTTTTTTCCTCGACATGTTTAGGAATTGTGTCACCCATTACAATTAGGTATGTGAAACATAAATTAGTTGGTGAAGTATCATTGTATTCAGGATGTTCTTTGAGATATGTTATGATCACTGGAGCTGCTCATACCCTTGTGCCATCGGAAGTCACATACTGAACGTCTATTCCTGGTAAATTTACTCTTGACCAGACTTGTTGATAAGCGACCTATGAATATGAGGGATAACACCACCACCATCAATAGCTCCTTTAATAAGAGTGTCGAGTTATTCAACTCTTCTTATATGACGTGGCGTTATATGCTTCACCTTCAGATATTTACTTTCAATGCTAGCTGATTCCAACCCATACTTCAGTTGTCAAGAAATCTAGTACACAACAAAAAGAATATCTGTTTGGATAAGGTATAATTCATATGGTAAAAAAAAATCATTCAAATTTAGTTGAATTATTGAACTAAAAATATATTATTTTTCAAGTAAAAACCATTGAATGCTTGTTAAAAATGATCAGAATGAATTATCCGCATCAGTACTTAGAAACAAAATTATTTTTTAAGAAAAATTGCATCAATGTTAATAAAAAAGGTGCATCAATGTTAATTTAGGGGAAA
>BPTQ01000002.1:98509130-98649882 GCA_019973895.1 Chrysanthemum seticuspe
CCACTTTCATGACGAACCACTTTCATGACGAACACCTTTCATGACGAACACCAAAGGTGACTATTCGTCACAAAGGTGACTATCCGTCACAAAGGTGACTTCACCACATAGGTGACTATCACGATACTTTCATGACTATTCGTCACAAAGGTGACTATCCGACATGAAGGTGACGTTCACTTTCATGACGAATACCTTTCATGACGATTTACCGTCAATGTTGAAGAAATACTGGTGCAAATTAACCAGTACATTGGTGATTGCCGATATTACCCCTATTAATACTCCGATAATTACCCGGCTAATTATGAGTATTAAGGTAACCTTATCGAGTTCTCATTGGAGGATATATATCCTCTAGACTTGTACGTACTCTTTGTGTGTCTTTTGTGATTCGTGAATATTCGCGTTCCCAATAACTTAACACGGATTAAGATATTGACGTAAACCAGAATAGGGTTCATCTATAAGCACATTGGGTCTGTAATCCCAGCTTATCAAATGAAACCTTTCACTAGTGTGCTAAGGTTCACTATAGGCCATTGGTGGATCACCATAACGATGACAGTAACTAACAGAATTGGGACAAGACCCTAGATTGGGGGTTGTTAGTTTCATTTGATAATCACTATTAGTTACCGTTAACGACGTTACTTTGTGTACCGAAGTTTGAAACGATTCGACCTGTTCAAACTTCCCCACCTGAAATCCTCCACCGTCTTCTTCTACGTGAAGAACGACAGTTCGTACTCACACCACATACACGACTGATGAGGTTAAGGACTACTACCACTACTACGATGACACCTAGTCTAGTCCTCCTCCTCGTTCACCCTCTTACTACTGATGTATACGTCTCCAGAATAAGAGTTACCATACAGACTAAGAGACAAACTATAAATAGTCTTGAAACTTCTTGAGCTATTCCAATGGAATTATGAGTATTAATCGGCCCATTAATAGCCTCATAATTATCCCCATTATAGCCGTTAGTGGTTACATGACCAATTAAACGTGGTCATAAAGAAGTTGTAACTGCCATTTAGCAGTACTTTCCATAAGCAGTACTTTCACTTGCAGTGGAAGTACAGCCTATCAGTGGAAACACTGCTTATCAGTACTTTCATAGCACTATCAGTGGATACACCACTTCAGTGGAAACACTGCCTATCAGTGGAAACACTGCTTATCAGTGGAAACCACAAGCAGTACTTTCCACAAGCAGTACTTTCACCAAGCAGTACTTTCACCAAGCAGTACTTTCACCAGTACTACCAATACAAACCACTATAAGAGTCATGGTGTTCATGGACCTTATGGGTGTACACTCCGTACCTCCTAACCCATTACAAGGTCTGAACTAATCCCACAAGTGCACTAAATTTTCCAACAATAAGTTGTTAGGTTTAGAGATAACATGTCATGTATATATAGGACATGGATTAGGGTTTAGGCGTAGAGTGGACCGCTGTCTTCCGGGCCTGACCCATTCCTGGCCCAGTCCGGATCATACGTCCACAGAAGTAGATATCGATTTAGTAGTAGGTGTTTCTAATCTTGTAGTAGTAAGTAATTCTTATTTGCCGTTAATTTCATAATAACATACCCAAGTAAGATTATAATATCAAGCCACCAAGTACGTTTATGTAAAATAAAAAGATGACATCAAAATACATTCATTTCATCAAACATATGATCTATTTCCTTTCTTTTTTTTTTTTAATAAAAGTTGCATAACATACCAACTTGCTTCATGATTAAATTACAATGTTTACACAGGCTCGTTTATAGAGAATGATCGAACCTATGACGTTAATTTGAGACTTACATTTAGAGAAGGTAAACATTTATATATAAATTGAAAACTGACACCTTTGATTTTTGATTTATTTACTCCTATAATTCTGAAACTAAAAAAAAGGAAGAAAAAAATAAAAAAATAAAAATAAAAATAGCATTATATCAGTTTTAGCAATTGTGCATTAGTAATTGCTAAAAGGTACCCGCGCAATGCGGCGGCGGGTACCTGATGACTATTTTGTAGCGAACAAATGTTTTGAGGTGGTGATGTGATGAGATGGTGGTGACAGCGGCGGCGATAAGTATAGTTATATGTGTTTGCTTACCCGTTTAGTGAATTCGTTTCACAACACTTCGAATGTATATGTGTTAGTTGTAAGTGTTTGTTTGGGTTACCCGTAACTTTCACGCGACATCATTATTCCCGCATATAAAAATACCCTCGCAATCTTTTACGCGTCAAACACTCCCCCAAAAGTATATGATTTTAACGAATCAAGATTATATTGATTGGAATAAATGAAATAAATGTTATAGTTGTAAAAATTTGAATTAAAATAAAATAAACCCACTAAAAATATAAAAACTAAAAACTCATAAAAATATATTAAAATGGATGTTGAATTAAAGAACATAAAATTTTAGAAAATATGGTGAAATTAGATTATAATATAAATAAGTAGATAAAAAGATATTTTAATTTGAAAATAAAGATGAATTTTTAGTTGAGAAGTGACACATGTCATTTTATAATTGGAGCTCCTTATCTTAATTTTTGGTGGTTAGGAGTTAGGCTTGAAGTTTGTTAGAAGTTAGGCTTGGAGTTTGTTAAGAAGTGACACATGTCATCTCATGATTGGAGCTCCTTATCTTAATTTTACATGCATTATAATATATCTTTCCATAATAAGCAAGTAAAAAAGTCTGAATTTTTAAGCCTTCTAATTTTAGAAGGCGTAAATGCATTATAAAGTAATATATATATATATAGATATAGATAGCATAAGATAACAAACAACCAATTGGCACAAATTGTATTACAACGTACTAATCGAAGCTCCATATATGATCGTATTTGATGGTATACTTGTAACTAATGAAAAGACAAATAGAAGTAAGTAACATCTTCTAAAGAGATAAATTAAAGCAACCATATTGAGTTGTGATGTTGCTTCAAATGTGTGGTATAAGCTCTTATTTAATGGATTGTGGCATGATAACTACATATATAATCATGATTTTTATATGAAACTAGTGTTAGGAAGCTCAAAGGGATCACCTTTAAATTAGAGTGTGGAAGTTGTAACAAGAAGAAGAGATATTTATCAACTTCATTGTAAGGTAACGACAACATTTGATCTCTCTTAAATTGATGCATCTAATCAAGTTTAACATCAAGGCTTTACTCGCCAAAAACTCAACATTATAATATAACAAGGTGTTCAGACCCGTGCGATGCACACGGTTTGTATAAAACTGTTTCTTTCGTAATACTCAGCGTAAACTGTTGAAGTATAAACCTAATGGGGCTTCTGATTGAAACGTGCATCGCAATTCTTAGCCAAATAGTTTTAAAATAAGTTGAGTTAACCTTGAATCTAACATAACCATTAAGTGTTTAGCCTCTAATCGACTTGATCAAATTCACGTAGCATGATAGTTTGATTTCCACAAACACTAATAGCGCATATGAAAGTTGCTACCAAGTACTTTGTAGTTAGTTGCAGCCATAACAAGGTAGTCAAATTTTTATCTATCTCATCAAACACTTGATACTCATATAACACTGCAAACATTAATAAATTTTCTTCTCAAAACTTGAGCAAATAACTTCAAACATGTTCTCTAGAAGACAAAATGTGTGATACACGGTTTTTATGAATAACTCATTCTTTTAAAAATAATATGAGATATTTTCTAAATCTGGCTTACTATTATCATGTGATGTAGTTTGGCCAATGTTGAAGCAAATTCCTGTCGTTCGGTCTGACCTGGAAGTTAAGCTTTTATCAACGGATCCGGAGGAAAAAGCTAGTTCTTTCCTGCACAACGGACGACACGCGTTAGCCTCGTCCTGGGTGATGTCCCAGGACCAAGCTCCGGCGTGAGAGTAAGAAATGGGTAATAAATGTAGTAATTAATGTAGTAAATGTGGGTGTGTGTATTCAATGCAAAACATTAAATGTGTTGGGGTATTTATACTACCCCAACTATGTACCTGTGTTACTGTTCTGCTACTGTTCACGCAGACCTATATTACCTGCCTGTAGGTCTACAACCACCCTACCTGGTAGGCCACGTGGTAAGAATCCCGTAAAACCCGCTGTCATGGTCGGTCACTGTTATGTACCGTCCGGACGGTAGAGTATGCCGTCCGGCCGATGATCTTGCCGGACACCAGGATGTCCGGACACATACGTCAACATGTCCCCCCAGTATTGTATCACCGGGTGAAAACTGGTGGTGCAATACTTACAATCATTTTGTCTTATAAGAAGGATGTTTTTCTCCGACTGGCCGTGGGTCTTAGCTGCTTATGTGGGTATTGGGTTGTTCTGATGGGCCTGACCATTTGTTGGGCTTATGTCCGCGCCTTTCTGTCTCGTCAGATTAACGTGGACGGGCCAGATTGCGCCACGTCACCTTTTTACTGACTGATTGGACGTTTGGACAGCCTGTTAGGGTTTTCACCGCCTATATAAACTCACGTTTTACCACAGTTCTTTTTTTACACATTTCACCTGTACTTGAATTGCTTTCACTTGCCGGACGTCTTCTCTATTTTCATAAGGTTTGTCTCGTTCTCCCCTGTAATTATTTGTACATTTCCCTTCGGCATCCTTTTAGTAATGGCCGAACACGGAACCGAGGAACAGAGCACTCCCGTCACAGTTGAAGCTATCCAACCTTCGGTGATACCGAAGTTCGATATGCATATTTATACCTCTAAGTTAACACAATCCGAACTAGATAATATAATTATAGATTACGGTATTCCCAATGATCTTCGTCCCCACCTTCCTCCGGACGATATGTCTATGGATCAACTCCCGACAGATAAGATTGGTATATACCCCCAGCAGTTGGATACCGGAGGGGTTAGAATCCCCTTTTCTTCATTTCTATTGAATGTGATCAAACATTTTAGGGTTCACATTTCTCAGCTAGTTCCCTTAGGCTTGAACCGGGTGACTCTTTTTGAGATCAGGTGTTATAGTTTGGATATTCAACCTAGGGTATCCTTGTTCCGGGCGTTTTACCGGTTGTGTAAGCAGGGGCATTGGTTTTCTTTCGAGAGTAGGATAGGTAAGAAGGCCTACAAGTGCTTTAAGGAGGTGCTCACCGGTCTGAAACATTGGAAGGAGAAATTTTTTCTGATTGACCGTAGGGAAATCCCTTATGCCATGGCATGGAGGCATAAGGATTCAAAGATTAGTGATCCTTTTCCTGACGGTTTCTCTGAGGAGGATGCCGAGAAGCTCATCCGTACTCCCATTTTACTAAGGAAACCGACCATTAGCTTGTTATGGATGTGCCACCTTTCCTCGGTTTTCAGAAATCCAGGGTTCGAGCCTCTTCTAATGGATGCCGAGGGTCATGGTAATTATTTTTCTGGTTCATGTGGGATTTGTTGTAATTATTACTTTATGTTTTTCTTAGACAATCTCTTCTTTTGCAGTTGTCGACATGTCTGAGTACCTTGAGCTCCCGGAATGGGATGATACGGTGGTGAGCAAGGGTCCTCCCGTCGACCCAAACCGAGAGAAACCCAAGAGGACGACTGATCCTCTGCCGGTGGGGGCAGCCATTCCTCCCATGGACGCCATGACCAGGAGAGCCGAAGAGGCAGATCCGGAGGTTGTGGCTGCTAGAGAGAAGAAAGAGAAGGAAGCCGCTGCTCATCTAGCAGCCGAAAGGAAAGGTGAGGGGACGTCTAGAGTCCAGAATAAGAAGAAGAAGAAGAAGACAGGTTTCGTTGAGAACTTCTCCTCCGGTTCACCCGTGTTTAATGCATAACCCCTAAATCAAGCCAATCCGAGGGATGACCCAGAGGCAAATTTAATTGTCAACGTTGAGCAGGAGACTCCCCATGTTGCTGCTGGAGGGGATGAAGAGAATGTGGCACATGAGGGGATGGGGGATAATGGGGCCGAAGGTGGCGGTCATTTGCAACAGGCGCCCATTTCCCCCCATAATGAAGATGGCCATTCTCATCCGGCCAACTCACTCCCACACCATTCCGAAGGTATGTACCAGCCGTCATGTAACTTATTTTTGTAACTTCCTATTACTCATTTTGTTATTTGGCTGTCTTTCAGGTCATTCGGCCCATCACTCTCGCGGTTCTCAGCGCGTTGAAAAGGGTAACCTAGATTCGGGTATGCTTTAATCTTAGGTTCATTAATCTCCGTTTGTTTGTTAATTTTTTCTCATCATCCTCTTTTCCTGTGGTGTAGATGAAGCTACCAACGTTTTCATCCCCAATTGGGCCCTCCGTGATGATGTACGGATAAATTCTTACCGCTCTTGCCGTGAGCTGATTGATAATCTTGCTACCCCTGCCGAAAGGGAAGCTTTGGAGCAAACGAATAACATTCAGCTTACTCGTCGGGCGTACGAGGATTTTGGTAGAAGTGTGATAGCGCAGGGTGAGTTGTTGAGGAGATTTAGGGATCTTTCAAATGGGTATTGGCTACTGAGCCAAGATCATAAGGGTTGTCAAGGACTTGCCGACAGGCTCTTCGCTGCCGAGGGGGAAAATGGAAGATTGTCTGAGGAGTTACAGAAGCTGGATACTGACCTCAAGGCTAGTGTGGATAGGGAGAAAGGCTTGGAGGAGCAGGTTTACAGGCTAACCCGAGACAGGAATGAGTGGATGGAGACTTCTGCCGCACAGGGCGAAAAGATTAGGAAACTGGAGAGCGAGTTGAATGCTTAAAACCAATATTTGGAGTCTCTACCGGCAGAGAAGGGCAAGTTGGTTGCCGAGGTTTCTCAGAGCGAAGTCGTGAATCAAAACGCTGTTCGGTGTCTTTTGCCTTCGGCTGTTCGCCGACTGTTCGGAAGCGTGGAGTATAAGAAGAGCATGGCCAAGGTATACAGTTTGACCTATCAAGCGGGATTCGTGACGGGGGCTAAGGTGAACAGGACCGAGGAGGAGATGGAGGCTGCCCTTCAGGGTATTAGGAATGTTAACAGGGATGCTCCAAGTTTATGGAGGGCTGAGTATGACAAGCTTTTCGAAGCTGAGTACCCCTTCATTCAAAAGCTTGCCGATTCTTACCGTTTGCCTCTGGGGGATCTGCTGAACATGGAACCGGCGGTTCCTGCTAGAAAAGATCCCCCCGGACCATCCAATCCTCCTCCTACCACTGGTACTCTCGCTGCTGATACTCCTATTGATATCGCGGAGCACAATTCCTAAGTTTTAGCCATTCTTATGACTTGTATTTTATGAACAATTATTCAGATAATGTGGTTGTAATAATTAACAATTTTCCTTTGTAGTTCGTCGACTTGTGAATGAATGCTCTTTTTGTTTTACCCGCGGAAAAATGTTTTTTTTGCTTTACTCTTCCTTGTTATTTATTTATTTTATATTTCGTATTGGCATCCTCCTTAGGTTATTCTAAGGGCATCCAGCTGCATAGGCCGTGCATCCGGGTTCCGGGCATCCTCATAAAGTTAAAGGGCATCCATTACTTGGGCATCCGACACAGGTGCTCGGGCATCTGCGTGGTTATTCCACCAGGCGTCCAAAGCGTTTTACACTTGGGCATCCGTATTTCGGGCATCCTTATAAAGTTGAAGGGCATCCGATAGGTGCTTTCGGGCATATTTACATTTGTTATACTCAACGGGGGCGAGCCGTCGGAATTGCTATGTATCACATAAGTTATCATGGAAAATTGTTCCCCCATTGTAGGAGAACTTTCATCATTGAACTAACGTACACAATTAATTCAGGTTACATAATGATAGTAGGATTCTTATCACAATAACAATTATAAGAAACAGTTTCTGAGGTTTATAGCATGCCAGGTCCGAGGGACCTCCTTCTCCTCCATCGTTTGTAACTTATAAGAGCCATTCTGATTCGCTCCTACTATTCGGTAGGGCCCTTCTCAGTTGGGCCCTAGCTTTCCTTGGTCTTCCACTCGGCTAGCTTCATTTTTTCGTTAGGCAAAGTCACCTACCTTAAAGTTCATTGGTCTAACCCTCCGGTTGTAATATTGCCCGAACTGTGTCTTGTACTTAGCCTCTTGAATGGCGGCATTTTCTCTTCTTTCTTGAAGGAGATCTAAATTCAAACGCTGCTCTTCCTCGCTCTGATCCTCTCGGAACATCATTTTCCGATGCGTAGGCATTCCTATTTCCGTTGGGATCACAGCTTCACTTCCGTACGTTAGACTAAACGGTGTTTCGTCATTGCTTGTTTTGATAGTTGTTCGATGGGCCCATAAGACGTTGGGTAGCTCATCTACCCATCCACTTCCCTCTCGTCCTAGCCTCGTCTTTATCCCCTCCATTAGACTTCTGTTGGCTCGTTCTACCAAACCATTGGCTTGCGGATGTGCCACTGCTGTATTCATCTGCTTAATTTTCAACCCTTCACACCATTTTTTGAATGGTTCATTAACGAAATTGATTCCATTGTCGGTGACTATGACTCCCGGCAGGCCGTACCTACATACAATGTTCTCCCATACAAATTTTATGACATCTTTCCCCATCGTTTTTACTAGCGGCTTTGCTTCTATCTGTGGAAAACTAGAAGGGGGGGGGGGTTGAATAGTTTTACCAATTAAAACTTCCTTTTAATCTATTTAGATCGACTTATGTCAATCTATTTGGTTGTGTGTGTTGGATGTTGATAAACAAGCATATAAAGATATGTAATGAAAGAAAAGAGTAAGAAGCACAAAACCACAACGCAAGTATTTATAGTGGTTCGGCTACAAGGTCACCTTCCTTGCCCTACTCCACTCCCCGAGTTACCTACTCGAGAGTTCGTAATCACTACACCAAGCTCCTTATGGCGGAGAAGCCTTCACAACGTCGCCTACTCTTTTTCCGGTACTAGGCTAACCACCGGGTTCTTTCACTCCAAGGTGAACCACTCCTACACAACGTCGCCTACCCTTTATAAGGTACTAGGCTAAGTACCTAGTTCTTTCACACCTTAGGTGAACTACACCTTCACAACGTCGCCTACCCTTTATTAGGTACTAGGCTAAGCACCTAGTTCCATTGCAATGGAGGAACTACTACCACACTACACCAACGACTAATCCCAAAGGAGATCTACTCCTTTACAACATCATCAAGGATATCAATATCCTTGGATCCTATACTAGTCTATCTTGTACATTGAAACACACCATATCAATTGTACATCTAAGGCACCTTTCACTAATGCCTTTGACTAGATCTACAAGACACCTTTCACTTATGTCTTGTGTCTTCACTTCTAAGCACCTTTCACTAGTGCTTCCTTGTCTTGACTTCTAAGCACCTTTCACTAATGCTTCTTTGTCTTGACTTCTAAGCACCTACCACAAGTGCTTATCCTATAGACGATAGATACCATTCACTAATATCTTCGTCTTGACACTTGAGACATCTTTCACTAATGTCTTCAACACTACACTTCTTTGAACAAAGAAAGGAATCATCAACAAGAAGACTTCAGTAGCCTTGATGATGAGGAAGCATGGCAACTCATGGACTTGAGCTTGCTTGACTTCAAAGGTGGTGATCTTGCCTTTAAGAGGAACCTAAAAGATCACACAAAAACAAAACTACAAACATAGATCTCTTGGATCTAAGGTTAGTGAGATCTAACTCAGGGGAGAAAGTGTGTTAGAAATAGGATTGAAAGGGGTGAACAATAATGAAGAAATGGCTCACTATTTATAGGCAAATTTCCTCACTGTTCCCACGGATCCCACGGATC
Source organism: Chrysanthemum seticuspe (assembly GCA_019973895.1). NCBI lineage: Eukaryota > Viridiplantae > Streptophyta > Magnoliopsida > Asterales > Asteraceae > Chrysanthemum > Chrysanthemum seticuspe. The sequence goes on from BPTQ01000002.1 coordinate 98,518,888, forward strand.
CCTTCCACTTGGGATCCGGCTAGCACAAAGCTAGGGATCCGTGGAACGCTCCTCTTTACCCATGGGTATTTTTGGTTATGGGTCATGGGTCATGGGTTATGGGTTGATTCATGGTTTTCTTTCTAGATACAATGTACCTTAAGGATACATTGAACTTGTGTAAGTGGTATATATAAAACCATGGGTTATGGGTCAAAACCATTTGCTAGTTTTTATCTATTTAGTATATACTTGTTTTTTTACCCATTTTAGTATATACTTGTTTTTACCCATTTTAGTATACTTAGCTTAAGTATGTGTTAACTCAATATGTAAACACTAGTTGTTGTACATATATATCTAAATCATAAAATCACTTATACTTGTTAAGCCAATATGTAAACACTAGTTGTTGTACATATATATCTAGATCATAAAATCACTTATACTTGTTTTAGTGTTTTATGTGAAAATGTGAATATGTTAGAAAACTATTAGTTCAAACCATTTACGTATTTTATTTGTTTCGTTTAATATGATTTTACTTTTGTTATCGACAAAACATTAGAAGATCGTAAAATATAAATAAACGTTTTTACGGCTTATTTGTATTAACACTATCCATTTTGTAAAATAGTCAATTGCCACAATGACGTATTTGATCCGTCCTGGTGCTTCCGGAAAAGGGCCCAGCACGTCCATTCCCCATTGGTAGAAAGGCCATGGTGCCATAATGGAAGTCAACAATGTTTTGGGAAGTTTCGGCACTGGAGAGTGTATTTGACAAGAGTCGCACTTTCTAATTTCTTCCCTGGTATCCCGGTGCATGGTGGGCCAATAATACCCTTGTCTTATAAGCTTGGCCACCACGGTTCTTGGTCCGGAATGCATTCCACAACACCCCTCATGCACTTCACGAATTATGTAGTTCGCTTGTAATGGCCCTACACATCTCATCATTGGTACTAAGTAACCCTTTTTAAAGAGGACTCCTTCCTCCATAACGTATTGTGGAATTTTCATTCTCAAGCTTCTGGCCTCATTGGGATCCTCCGGCCAAATCCCTTCTTCTAAGCACTTGATGATCGGCGTCATCCAGTTGTCCGTCTCCTCTTCTACTATGGTGTTAACCATCTCTTCACCTCCCGAAGGTTTTTCCAGGACCTCCACTAATACTTTTATGGTAAGGTGATCAAAGGCCACTAAAGCCAGCTTACTTAGTATATATGCCTTTTGATTTTGAGCCCTCGGAATGTTGCAGATCTTGAAGCTTTGAAAACCAGCTATATATTCTTTCGCTTGGGCCAGGTACTTCTGCATGCTCTCTTTAGTAGCTGTGAATTCTCTGTTGATTTGGCTGGCCACCAGTTTGGAATCTACTCGCACACTTAAAGCCCTGATTTTGAGCTTTTTTGCAATCCTGAGACCGGCCAACAAGGCCTCGTACTCTGCTTCATTATTGGTGCTAGGGAAATTAAGTCGTAGGGCATAGGTTAGTTCTTCTTTCTCCGGACTGATGAGGACCAAACCTGCACCGGAGCCTTTCCTGTTGGATGCTCCGTCCGTATACAGTAACCACTTTCCGTCTCCTACTTCCATGATGTCTGTACTTTTTCCTTTGTTGATAAGGCGTCCGGACTCCACAGGTACTTCCGTGAGGAAGTCCGCTAGCACTTGCCCCTTAACTACATTCCGAGGAACGTAGGTAATGTTGTATGCTCCCAGTTACACAGCGTATTTGGCTAACTTTCCTGAGAATTCCGGTTCTTTCAATATCTGCTTGATGGGTTGATCAGTAATTACTCGGATGGGGTGAGCCTCAAAATATCTCCTCAACCTTCTGGATGCATGCAATAAACACAGGGCTAATTTCTCTATTGGGGCATAATGTTTTTCGGCGTCATGCAGTGTCCGGCTAACATAGTGTACCGGCGACTGCCTCCCCTCTCTTTCTACCATCAATACTGCACTTACCGCTCCTTTTGAGGCCGCTAGATATATGAACAATTGTTCCTTTGGTTTAGGCGTGGACAGGGAGGGCAGTTCAAGTATCAACCTTTTCATCTCCTGGAAAGCCATCTCGGCCTCTTTTGTCCAGCGGTATTCGTCCTTATTTTCTTTGGTGATATTCTTTAGTGTGTCAAAGAAAGGCAGGGCTCTTTCTGCTGACTTTGATAGGAATCTGTTCAAGGCTTCTAGTTTCCCACTTAGACTTTGCATCTCTTTTAGGGTTTCCGGAGACTTCATCTCCATGATTGCTTTTGTCTTACGGGGGTTCGCCCTTATACCTTCCGATGTCACTATATAGCCGAGGAACTTTCCTTCCTCTACCCCGAAAGAACACTTCCGCGGATTCAGCTTCATGTTTATACTTCTAAGGTTGTCAAAGGTCTCCGCAATGTCAGCTATCATTTCGCGTTCCGTCTGACTTTTTATGACCATATCGTCCACATATGCTTCCAAATTCCTTCCAATCTATGATTGAAACGTGGAATCTACCAACCGTTGATAAGTTGCTCCAGCGTTCTTTAATCCAAACGGCATTTTGGTGTAGCAATACGTTCCCCGTTCTGTATAGAATGTCGTATTCTCTTCATCGTCCCTATTCATCTGAATCTGGTGGTAGCCTTTGTAAGCATCCATGAAGCATTTATACTTATATCCCATGACAGATTTGATCTTCCAATCGATCTCCGGCAAAGGGTAGTAATCTTTCGGGCACGAAGAGTTTAGGTTTTTGAAGTCAATACACATGCTCCAGCTTCCGTCACACTTCTTTACTAACACAGGATTGGATATCCATGTTGGGAATCTTACCGGGCGTACTATGCCGGCCTTAACCCATTCCTCTACTTCCCTAGTAATTACCTGGTTTTTCTCCCGCGAGAATGTTCTCCTTTTCTGTGCAACTGGTGTGTCCGAGACATTTACGCAGAGAGAATGTTGCATAAGGCGCCTCGGCACCCCGGTCATGTCTGCCGGCTCCCAGGCAAATATATCTTTGTTTCTCCTCAAAAGTTCAATGAGTTGCTTCCGGCATTCCCGGGAGAAGCCAGTACCTATGGTTACCCGTTGCTCAGGGTAAGCCGCATTAACGAGGATGTCTTATGTTGGCTTTAGGCTCCCCTGAATCTCTTGGTTCCCCGTCTCTACTTTCCTTTCGGGAGAACAGCTTCTCCTGGGATCTTGTCCTTCTTCTAACCTCCTACATTCCATGACTACCGCTCTTTTGGTCACTAGGGTGGCTATTCCTCCGGGAGTGGGGAACTTCATCATAGCGTGGATGGTTGATGGTATGGCTCTTAGTTCTTTTAAACCTGACCGTCCCAATATTACGTTGTAAGGTGAGGGTGATTTTACAACCGTAAACGTCATCATGACCGTCCGGAACAAGCCATGATCGCCGAGACGCACTTCTAGTTCAATCTTTCCCTGAGGCTGAATGACTTCCCCGGAAAACCCTACCAATGGTGAGCTAGTTTCCTGTAATCTAGATTGAATGGATGGGCACAAGTTCCTGAAGCAATGTTCATACATGACTTGGACGGAGGCACCTTCATCTACAAATACCCTCCGAACAAAGTAACCCTCTATCTCTGCTTCTACAATCAATGGCTCTTCGGACAGGTCGCCTGCGGCTATCCGAGGGAAGGATATAGGGACATACATCCAGTATTCGTCATAGAACCTGGCCTTCCTTTTCCAGTCTTCTGAGTAATGATTGACCATGTTGATCACCTTTCCTTTCCCGTTGTGACCTCTCGGTCTTTCCCTTCCCTTTTGTTGTACGTTCTTGACCAAATGATCCAGATTTCCAAATTCAAGAGCCATTTCTAACTGTCTTTTCAGATGGTAACAGTCATTAGTTAGGTGGCCCCTCTCTCCATGATATTCACAGAACCGGTCTTCATTTTCTTTGCTCGGCTTTCCTTGCAACGGGGGTGGTGGGGGTAGGTTTAGATGGTGTTCCGTGGCCAGTATCTCCTTAGGCTGTTTAGACATGCCGGAGAGCATGACCCGGTGATTGTCGGGCTTATTGAAATCATTGCGTCGAAATTCGTTTCGGTGCCGAGTCTCGATTTTTAGAGCAACGTACGGGGAAAAGACTTCTCTCTGCCTAGAATCATTCTTTTCCCAAGGTCGTCGGCCATTCCTCCTCCTGTCTCCAAATCCTCCTCTAAAGCTCCTATCCCTTACTACCGAGGGATTTCCCCTTCTTGATAACTCGTGCGCCTCTCCTTTTGGTAGTTCGGTATTCTTGTATGCCTCCTCTGCTCGGACATAATCATCCACCCGAGTCATCATTTCCTTAACGGTTTTGGGGACCTGATCGGAAAATTTCTTAGCTAAGTCAGGGCATCGGTGAGCGCCCATGAATGTCGATATCTTCATAAGCTCTGGGACCCCCGATATCCTGCTGGTTTTATCTGTCCAGCGTTCCTTGAAATCTGACAATGCCTCATTTGCCCTTCTTACTATCCGGGTAATCTCCGTGGGGTCCTTCATGTTTTTCTGACGTAAGACAAACCTTGTGGTGAATTGATCCCTGAGGTCATCCCAGCTATCGATACTCCCTGGTTCTAGATTGCTGAACCATCCCTGTGCGGCTCCGTCCATAGTTTGCTGGAACATCTGGCGCCACACTGGCATTGGCCATTCCCCTTGGTTCGCTGCTCCTACAAAACGGCTGATATGATCGTCGGGATCAGCTGATCCGTCATATAATTTCAGGTTAGTGGGCATGATGTATTTCGGGCCAGCGAACTCTACGATCCGTCTCGTGAATGGTGACCTGGCCACCTCTTTGTGGGGCTTACTAAGATCGTCCTTGGGGTTCGGCTCAACATCCTTTCTCTGTTCGTCTTTGTCATCTCCAAATGACAACCGGATAGGTTTAATGACGCTGGCCCCTGTGGTGTTGTACTTCCGAATGAGAGCTTCCAGCGATGCCATCTGCGTTTGTATCTGCTCCGGTATTCCGGGTGGTTCGTTCGTGACCCCACTCTCGCTTGCCTGCACCAGCGGGGGCGGAGGTCCCGATGGGGGTGTTTCTTCTGTCCCCGTCATCCGATCCTTTGGTAGAATGAATTGGGTCCCACAGACGGCGCCAATTTGTTGAAGCAAATTCCTGTCGTTCGGCCTGACCTGGAAGTTAAGCTTCTATCAACGGATCCGGAGGAAAAAGCTAGTTCCTTCCTGCACAACGGACGACACGCGTTAGCCTCGTCCTGGGTGATGTCCCAGGACCAAGCTCCGGCGTGAGAGTAAGAAATGGGTAATAAATGTGGTAATTAATGTAGTAGTAAATGTGGGTGTGTGTATTCAATGCAAAACATTAAATGTATTGGGGTATTTATACTACCCCAACTATGTACCTGTGTTACTGTTCCGCTACTATTCACGCAGACCTATATTACCTGCCTGTAGGTCTACAGCCACCCTACCTGGTAGACCACGTGGTAAGAATCCCGTAAAACCTGCTGTCATGGTCGGTCACTGTTATCTACCGTCCGGACGGTAGAGTATGCCGTCCGGCCGATGATCTTGCCGGACACAAGGACGTCCGGACACATACGCCAACAACCAACTTCTCGGATAACTTGGATCATAAGTCTATGTATGTGAAAATATGGACGTGTTAAGCTGAAGATATCAATGTTTTTTTTTTCATTGGTTTAATCGCTTAACAAAAAAGTATTGTGTACAATGAAACCACAAAAAGTACAAATTTTCATATTCATTAAAAACTATTTTAGATTAGAGTGAAGCATTATGAGAATGTAGTGTGTCTTAATCCTATGATTTATTATTTCACACGATACTTCAACAGGAGGAACCTTGCTTGTTTTTCACACATAAAAATGTCTCAAGTCTCATATTAATTAGCAAAAGAAACAAATCTAGAAATATTAATTAATCATGCATAAAAATATTTAGTGACAAACATTAAATTTTAAAATACTCGAAAACCACACACCTAAAATTTCATACACCACACATATTAAACGTAATAGTTAATCTTTTACAAGTCATAAAATCAAACAATTCGTGTAATAACTCCCAAGCTATGAAATTTTGGGAGTAGTTAGTCTTCCACGGATCATGAAATCGCATAATATCAAGAGAAAAAAAATCTCAATCTATAAGATCTTGGCTATAAATATAAAGGGGGCTTATATGGCGGTGTTTTCGTAAATTTCCATAGTCATTCTAAAGTAACTATACGTAAATGTAACTGTTTGAATCATATGTAACTGATTGTAAGTTGTAATCAAAAGTCATAAGTTCGTGACAAAATAATAGTCAATCGTGAGTTTGGATGGTTTAACTCGGGGGTCCAATTTCAAGTGTGGTGGTGTTGTTCTAAAAGTTAAAAAAAGGTCAATCGTGAATATGTGTTTCCATCACGATTACAAATTCATCGCAATTACAATTTAGTGCAAAAGTGACTCTTACCCTTTCATGAAAATAATAGCGTAATACTGATGCTCATGTATCTTTAAAGAATATCGTGGACGTCTCACTCACGACACATTATCAAGTAAATAAAAGCCCCGACTACATGGAAAATGAAAGATGCTTTTTGTGAATAATTAGGCGTTGTACTTCAACGTAGGGGTGAGCAAATGACCCGAACGGACTAGACCGACCGAGACCGGACCGGACCGGACCGACCACATTCGGTCCGGTCTTCGGTCTAGGCTTTTCGGCTAATTCGGTCTTCGGTCCGTTCGGTCCGGTCCTGTCCGGACCACAAAAGGACTATTTTGTCTTTGTTGGATCGGACCGATCGAAACCGGACCGGACCGACCACATTCGGTCCAGTCCTTGATCTATGTTTTTTGGCTAATTCGGTCTTCGGTCCGGGACCGATGGTCACCCCTACTTCAACGTCTAATAATTTGGAGATTCAATGTATGAATTGTGAGTGGAATGACTATTTATACTTTTTAATTTAGTGTATTATTTTACATCACTTTCTAAAAAGACTTGAAAAGACATTATTTATAATAACCACACTTAATTACAATGAAAGTGAATGGTACAAAAACTACGATGATTTCAAGAGGCATGCAAATTAACCAATCTTATTTCTAAATGCTTTTAAGCACAAAATTATTCCATCGTCCAATCCAATTCACACATTCGTTGACATTAACCTCTAAGACTCAATAATCTTTAAGATATAACAATTAAAGCTTGGGACTCAATCTTTAGATAGATAAGATATAAGATGAGATATTTATCAACTTCGGTGTAAGGTAATAACAACATTATTTGATCCCCTTTTAATAATGCATTTAATAAGTTTAGAGTTTTTACTCGCCCAAAACTAAAATATAATATAAGATGAGATATTTATCAACTTCATTATAAGGTAACTAGCTACGACATTTGATCTCTATTTAAATTAATGGATTTAATCAAGTTCAGCATCAAGTCTTTACTCACCCAAAACTCAACTTTAAACTATAAATATATGTAGATATTACTTTTTTAGCAATAATACATATACTTCCCTCGTTCCAAAATTATTACTATCATTCTTTCTATTTTGAAATGTTCTAAAATAATCTTTTACTTCGTATATTGACCAATCAAAGAAAGTTTAGTAGGAGAGTATTACATTTGATTAGTTGAAGATTATAGTGGCCTTAATTTTTTTTAACTTTATACTTTTTGTCATTAAACTATAAAAAAGTGATTGACACACTCATGAATTTGATTGGAACACTAAATGTACAAACAGTTAAAACAGTTTATATGTATAATACAACTGTTTAATGCACGTTTTGAAATATCCCAATCTAATATAAGAATGTGTAAATCACCACTCATATTTTAAAGATGAAGATAATATTAAATTCAAGAGTATCCTTTTTATTGAAATCCATGCTTAATTATAACCAACTGACCACTAGTACATTTATTGGCCCCCGTTGATGAATGAAGACAAGGTCTTGAATAGAGTGATAGCATTTTCACGAAAGGGTGTAAAAATATGGAACGCATGCCCCTCTCCTTTAGCTTCGACAATATCTACTTGTCCTTCCCATCCACTCTTTTTCAAAACATCATGATAATACAATCCTCTATCCCTCAACAAGTCTTTCTCAGCAACACAAACAAGTACCCTTGTACACCCAAGTTTGGACAGATCTGAGTCGAATCTTGGGTTTACAAACGGGTCATCCAACCCGCTAATAGACGGGTTGGCCACCCGCCACAAATTCGCCAACAGATTTCTTTCCCTCACATCAGCATTCACTTCACCACCTATTAGAGTTTCTCCCCAAAAGTAAGGATGGATCAAGACAATCCCAGCAACCTTGACTCGATCTTCGTAACTAACTAAGCCATTTTGCAATCCTAGCCGCATTCCCAAATGGTGAGCAATCGTTGCACCCGCACTTTCTCCACCAAAGAACACACGTCTCAAATCCGCATACTCGTTAAGCAAAGGCTCATTTCCATCTCCATTTGCATGGGAAGCAACCCAATGCATAGCTGCCCATGCATCTTCCAGAGGGGCTGGATACACATGTTCTGGCGCATTTCTAAAATCAACCGATAGTATGATAACGTTTGCTTCCAAAGCAAGTTTGTTATGAAAGGGCTGGAATAAGGCACTGAAGGCTGATCCAATGACAAAACCACCTCCATGGAAGTAGATTAAAACAGCAAGTTTTTGTTTTTGGGAAGTGATTGTTCCGGGAGCGTAAAGCCTAGCCCGAAGCCCGGTTTCGGATGAGATTAGGACATCTTTGGATTGAACTCCAGTGTCTTTATCAGTGCCTGGAGAACTGAGCTCTTCACCAATTAGCCGTTCAATTCGACCATTTTTGTGAATCAATATAAAGGGTGAGTGGTCGTGGAGTATCTCATCAGGGTGGGATAAAGGTAGTGGAGCAAAAGAAAAAGCCATGTCTATTAGTATACAAGAAGAAGAGAAGAAGTGTATTAAAATTGGTTGGATACACATGTATTTATAATGATTATTTTCATACAACGCCAAATAACGAAATAAATATCTATAGAAGTCGATACCACAAAATTTAAGATGAAAGTAACGTTACAACTGCTTCTCAATTAGAAAGCACGTGATATTTGATTTGTGCAAAAGGATTCCTGTAGATGCAACTTTAATCATTTATGACATTTACAAAAATCACAACCACTGTTAACTTGTACACCACTGTTACAATTTACAAAGATCATCAGGGCCGTCTCGTGGATTTCAGTGACTCTGTGCTATTACTACAAAGAGGCCCTCAAACACATACATAATATACATATGTATAAGTAATGCATGAATTAATTAAGCCCGAGTCTTATATTGTGTTCACATATATAATAGAAGTGCATGAAATTTGGTGGCACTCGTCAAACGGTGGCCCTGTGCAATCGCAACTATTGCACTCCTCTAAAGCCGGCCCTGTTGAACATGCACAAATAAAACTAATTTGTAGTAACACTAAAAAACTATAAAGTACATTTCCGGATGTGTACGTACATTGCCTACATTATGTTGTTTACTTTCCATTCATATCTCATGTTGATACCATGATTATTATTAACTAAAATATTGTTAAATTTGGCAGATTTTGCAACTGCTTTGAATCTATAATTGGGTTTGACTACTAGGAGTTTATCCGGAACAGGTGATATCTCATGTTAAGTCCTGGTTCAAAATTATTCTCAAGCTGGTACTCAAAACGATTTGTCCTTCAATAAAGAAATACATGTCGATTTCCCTAATATATTTGGCTATTGGCTGATTTAAAACCTTTTTGGCGCGAGAATTTGGTCAAATGAAGTGCATTTTTGTTGCAATAACTTTGTTTCTGATATTAGATTTGATTATTTCAATTCATGGTAATGGATTTGCCAAATTAGAACATGGTGATCATTGTTGTTATAAACTAGTAAAGGACTATTTTGATGCCAAATAGATTATCACACTGATCATTAGTTATGATCCATCCGTTGGAAACACCTAACATGAGAAAGTCCCTTCTTGAAATGTAGGAATTGAACCACGTACACCCGCTAGCATTAATTTGGTGTCGTTTATTTGGTAGACATTGAAAAAACATAAACACTTACGTAGCGTTTGGTATGTCGTAATCAAAGCCGTAATGGAAAAGATTATTACGATGTAATGAATAAATGTTGTTTGTTTGCATTTATAGAATGTAATGATTAATTACAAGTAATGACCCATTACACCAAAATCATTCCTTAGGGGTCCCCTACTTTTTTTTCATTACGTCTTGTAATGGAATCAAAATTACACAAAACTCCATCATTAATTAACCACATTAAATAAAATTTCTATCATTTATGGGTATTTTAGTCTTTTTATTATCGATTCCATTACGTCTTATCATACAAACCAAACATGATTAATAATTACAATGAATCATTACATTACACTCTTCATTCCATTACATCGTTTATTCCATTCAGTTGATATTTTATTCCGTCCTATCAAACGAACCCGTAGTATTTTGAATAGCTTTAGGTTATGGACATGTTTAGAGAGGTTTGACCAAAAAAAAATAAAAAAATGTGTGGCTTATTTTAAGGTTTTCAATGTCACAACCAGCTAAAATTTCAACTTTTTCCTTTACCAACCTAGAAGATTTAAGAAGATGCCGAACATAATAGAAGATTTCTAAGATTTTCGCATTGGAGATCTTGGAAACACTTCTAAAGTCCGCATAAGGATCTTTATAGCCATAGTCTAGAATTTCTGATTACATTTGTCAAGTAGGTTGAAGAAGTATAAATCATGGTTCTAAAAGGCTCACAAAGGTCCTGCAAAGGCTTCATAAAGGCGTGAGGCTTGATCATGCCGTCATGCTATACCCCCAAGCCACTTTATGCCACAAGTTTTTGTAAACTCGATATATATGAAATATGATATAAATATATAAATATTTTCATATTTTGTGCCGCTTTATGCAACGCCGTATAAACTCAAAAGCTTCGCCTTAGCCGTAAAGGCGTAAGACTTGGTCATGCCCCCATGCCACGTGATAACGCTACACGCGTCGTTCGGGGTCAAAGGAACTTCCTTTTCTTCGAGCAAGTTTTATAACACCCTAGGCAGTGAACCTAATCGTTGTAGTGTAGTATTAGGGTAAGCCACGGGTATTGATATCGTTCTCTAGGGGAATAAGAATGCTAGTGAGAAGTTACTACGCTAAGGTTGGGGGTTGAGGAAGATTATTTTTTTATCTTTTTTATGTTTTCTAGGAAATGGAAAGGTACGAATCTCGGGGTTTGGATTTGGGGGTTGGTATTTTTACCGATTACTCTAATTCTCTAATTATCTAATCTAAGGTGTAGTCTATGTCTAATTATTGTGTGCTCGTATGATAGTTTAAAGATGTGTTCACTTAGGTTTTATTACTCCTTAATTATCTCCTATTGATGGTTGAATTGTCACATCCTTATTCTTAATCGCGTTGTGTGTCTAAAGTTGTAGGGTATGCGTTTATCCCTAACTCTTTGAACTTACCAAAGAGTCTCGTCTACAAAACCCACTAGGGATTATAAACTCTAACTCTAAGGCCTCTTTGGATGGTTTAGCCTACAACCGCTCTAAGTGCTATAGCCTAAGGGTCACAAAGATTAATCAAGCATTGATTACACAACGAATGACCTATCGCATTACTAGATCATTAGCAATTAAGATAAGAGACAACCAATCAATATTCAATAATTAAGTTTTATATTCCCTAAGCAAACACACAAGTAAATTAGCCGGACATGGAGAACATGCAAGCATACACACAAATAATCAAAGACATAATTGAATTAATGAAGTAAAACACTTATCTTGTTGTAAGATAGGGTTTGGAACCCTAAAATACTGTACAAGACAGCCTTGGTTCGGTTTAGGTTTTTACTCCAAAAGACTACACACAAATACTGAAAAAATTCGGATTCTATATATAAGATTACATGTGCGACGACGTCACCTTATGTTTTGTGACGCCGTCGGGTCGCCGTCATTAGGGTTTCGTCTTGGCCACGTTAGTCTTGCGACGGCGTCACCTTGTGCTTGTGACGCCGTCCTCTTCAGCTTCTGACGCCGTCTGGATCAAATCTAGGCCGTCTGAGTTGCGACGACCTACTCTTTTAAAGCCTGACACCGTCACTTGAAAATAAGAGATTTGGCTTCTGTCCCGTCACAAAATCCTCCGACGGCGTCGCAGTTAAGCAGTGACGCCGTCACCTTGTATTTTCAGCAGCTTGAGTGTCTCGATTCTTGACTTTGGCCATTTTTTCGTATATCCGCGCCTTTTCGTCCAAATAAGTGCCATTACAACAATTTGCCTTCAAGAGACCTAAAAAGTGAAAAGGAACGATATTAAGTAATAACGGATATAAAAGTGATCAAATAAGGGCTTAAACGACCCCTCAAAAAGGTACATTTTAAAACCTTATCAAATATCCCTACACTGGGTATTTGCTCGTCCTCAAGCAAATGTGCTTTTAGCCAATTAATTTATAAGTTAGGGGTCATGAAGCATTGGTTTAAAACAATCCACAACACATATAAGCCCCGCGAAAGTCATAACAAGCACGGAAATTACATACTAGCACCTCACATGGGGTGTTTGGATACTCACATCTCTCTCGGGTGTATATGAAATATAACAAGTTGGAAATGGAAGATTAAACACTCATTAACCGGTCCTAGTACATAGATTACCATAGGCTTGAGAATAGATCAAACCTCCATCGCTTTGGCGTAAGCACCTAGGAAAGACTATCAAAGAGGTCTTTAAAGGGTTGTAATGTTACGCTTACGGTAGGGAAACAAAGGGTTTGGTGGGATAGGCTATTTAGTGGTGGTAAGTCAAAAATCTTTTTGTTACAAGCATACGAAGAATGGCGTTGCTAAGCCAAGACTCGACACTCTAGACTCTAGCTAACTGAAACAAACAAACATAAATTTAAAGGATAGATGTAGGATGGTAGCCCGTATGTTTTTTTATTTTTTATTTATTTATTTATTTATTTATTTTTACACTATATTTATTTTTCTTTTCTCTTTTTCTATTTTTTTTTCGATTTTTTTTTTCATACACTTTTACTCTACCATCCTCTACGGTAACATCAAAATGATATGGATTCATAGGCACATCCCTACACTTGAGTTTTTATTTCTCTAACACTAATTTGACCCGAATTGAAAAGATCAAAACACTTGGGGTATGTTATTACGCAAATAAAGGAATTTAATCCCTTCCAATCATTTTATAAACTTTAACTTTTTCCCATGAGTCTCAATCGTCCCAAAACTGTGTACAAAGGATATGACTCGACTTAGCAACTCATGCAAGCAACTAGATAATTGAACTAAGGGTTTGGGGTGATAACAATAATGCACTAAAAGTGAGTGCATACAGGGTAGGCTAAGGCGATTTGGGTGTACGTTTGGGGGTGGGGTGTAAACAATGCTCTTCATTGATATTCCGGAAAAACCAAAACATCACGAGAACCACGAAAAGGATAGGCTCTGAGGGGTTAACTAGGGGTATCGTGTACTAAAGATGAGTACAACGCAAGGGTGAGGGGGAATTACTCAACCGATGTGGAAGAAGTAATTATATTACGGGTATCAAACAAGGGTTATCCTAATGCCTCTTATCATTTAGTTATTCCTAACTACACAAGTGTAGTCTTACTAGCGATCTCGGGATGCATCACAAAACAAGTTCTAGAATCTAATATACTACCAGTTCACACACTAAGCATTAAAGATGAATGCTTTAATTCCTACTAATCTAAGGGCGATCCACACATTTTGGGTGGAATTTAGGTGGTAAAAGGTTTTTTTGTGCTAGTCATGCAACTTCCTATCCGTGAGACGCTTTTGTTAAGACTAATGGCCCACTCCTATATGTCATAGAAAATTTCAAATTTGTTGCCAAAATTACCCTACTCGACATTTTCTCATGGTTTATTACACAAATACAATTGGACAAAGCAAATAATCAAGGATAAGTATAGTTTCAAAGTTCCGGTTTTATTTTCCCTCCCTACACTTAAACTGAACATTGTCCCCAATGTTCCCCGAAAGTATCAAAGTTATGATAATGGAAGGTAATTAAAGACGAAAGAAACTAGTACTCCCCTGATTAGCTCGGTAGGATCCGTGTAAAGCAGTGGTTAAATCCTTTCCAAGAAGAATGTGTGCGTGAAAAGCTCCTTCCAATATTTTGTTTCTTCTTCTTGATAAATAAAACCTGCACATTCGAAGAAAACAAACGAAACCTTCGCGTAAAATCGGCGGTAATAATATATATAAGACTCTACTAAACTAAGATATAATGCTCGTGGAATGGATGTTTACAGAATTTCTGAAAAATTAAGACCTGGAAAATTCCAAAAATTCATAAGTAGCTCAGAAAACGAGAAAAAAGTAATCTGTTGTTTTTACTCCTTCCTGACGCCGTCAGGTTGTAATCCTGACGCCGTCAGGTTATCCTGACAAAAACTGGTCTGCGATTTTCTGAAAAAAATTCTGGAAAATTTACATCTTTAGAATTTGGAAAAATTTATGCAAAACATCCATTATGACTCGATACAAGCATTTGACTCGAACAAACACACATATATATCTTTTAATGAATTGCTATTCTCATGTTTACGTTTCTTTTGAAAACGTGTGTAATCCTCCCTACACTTATCCTTTATGTAAAATACCTTTATATGCAATTAAGACGAGGTTAAAAACAAAATAAAGCATTTTTACAAATTTAAACATGAGAATAAACAATCAATAAAAGATATACAACACTAACAAGCAAACAATTAAACATGGGTTGCCTCCCACGAAGCGCTTTTCTTTATTTAAGAGTCTTGTAGCTAGACTCGTAGTCGTGCCCTTACGTACCGATATAAGTAAGCTTATCATTAACAATGTCATAAGGATCAAACTTATCATTTAGGTTCCTAGTAGTACGTTCGGTTCGATATGCCTTTTCAAACTTCTCTCCATCGGGATCATAGATTGTTATCCTAATGTGCCACTCTCCATTACCATCACTAGGTGGTCTATTCCAATCCCACTTATGTTTAGGCTTTTCAATTTTCCACCTATTCATGACAAAGTTGACGGGCAAGCTTCCTAGGAACTCGGTCATTTTCCTAAATACTAAGGCGTCCTCGAATGGGTTCACTTCCATGTCCCTAGCCATCTCTTTTTCATGGAAGGTTGCTTTACTAGCAAAGGCTTCATCTAAGTAGAAAGGTCGTTGTGGACCTATGAGGTTCTTATCTATCCAAGGTCCATATCTAGAAGGCGTCCTATCCAACCTAATATCGTGTGGGACTTCCTCTTCTTTGTAGTACGTATGCCTTTTGACATCGTAGATTGACCTAGCACTCCCCTCTCCTACTACTATCTTGGACATCTTACAATCGATGATGGCACTAGCGGTAGCTAAGAATCCTCTTCCTACAAGTAATGGGCATGTCGGGTCCTTATTCATGTCTAGCACATGAAAGTCGGCCAAAAGAGTCAACTCTCCTACGTGTACTACCATGTCTTTTATTATTCCTACCGGATGTGCAACACTACCATCCGCTAGACCTAAGATGGTTTCCGTTGGTTTTATCTTACCTAAGCTAAGGCTTCTATGGAGGGACAACGGAACAAGATTGATGCATGATCCTAAGTCGGCTAGAGCATCGAGAGGTTTGGAAGTTCCAAGCCTACACGGAAGAGTAAATAGCCCGGGATCGTCTAACTTCTTAGGTAAATTATTTCGCACAAAAGCGGACCCATGTTTTCCAAGTTTAAGTTCTAACTCATATTTTTCTTTTAAAGCATTATAATAAGGTGCATGAGCTAAGACTTCAAGAACCGGTTTTTCCTGATGGAGTTCCTTGTACTCCTCCTCTAGACTAGGTTTGGGTTCTTGGTTGACGGGTTTCTCAAGAGTAGGTTCTACCAATGGTGCAGGGCCTTGGTACCTCATTTTGGATGGCTTGGAACCCTTTTTGATAGCATTTACTGAGTGAACCGTTGGGTGTGAGGGGCATGGATGTGCACTCTCCCATGGTGAACAAGAATCTAAAGTTGACGAAATCGAATTCACTTTTGGGTTCTTTATAGTATCACTTGGGAGTGCTCCAATTTCCCGTTCATTAAAGGCTTTTAAGAGGGCATCAAGCTTGTTTGTCATCTCGCCTTGTCTTCGCTTAAAATTGGCTTCAAGCTTAGTCAATCGAGTCTCTTGAGATGACATGAATCTAGATGCAATTGCCTCAAGATTAGTGGGGTTCCCGGTGTTTAGAGAATTGAACCTATTAGGTGGACTAGATGAGCTTTGGGGTGTGCTTGAGTTTTGGTTCCACTTAAGGTTAGGGTGATTTCTCCATGAGGGGTTGTAAGAGTTTTCTAAGTTGTTTTGTTCGGGCTTGAAAGTGTACCACTTCTCTCCCGCTCCATCGGTACGCATGGATGCGTAGTCCGCAAAAGCTTGTTCGGGGAGTCTTGTGCAATTACGAATGTCATGGGGACCACTACATAACTCACAAGGAAGAGTGATTTTATTCACTTGATGTGAAAACTTAGGATTTTCGTAGGAACTCATTAGGAATTTAACTTGATCTTCAAGTTCGATCATCCTACGGTCGGAAGATTGTGAGTCAATGGGAGGCAAGGAGATTGCCTTAACGGTTTTGGGCAACTCACGGGGGTCATTCCAACTTTTGTTGTCATAGAGAGCAAGGTCCTCTATTATACCCCATGATTCTTCCGCGGTGAGATCACTAAGTTTTCCACCGGCCGCTTGGTCACTGGATCGCTTACTGGGGAAATTGACATGATCGTAGAAGATTTGGACTTGAAGCCAAAGATCAATGCCGTGATGAGGGACTCTATGGAGTAAGTCCTTGAATCGAGTCCATGCTTCGTAGAGAGATTCACCTTGACGTTGTTGGAACATCAAGATATCATTCCTAAGCTAAGTGGTTCTCCTCGGTGGGAAAAATTGAGCAAGGAAACGAGAGGTGAGATCATCCCAACTTGAGATGGAGCCGGCGGGAAGTCGCTCAAGCCAATTACTAGCTTGGTCCCGTAGAGAGAATTGGAAGAGACGCAGATGCGTGGTCTCCCGAGTAGTAGCATCAAGGTCGATGGAATCGACAATTTTAAGGAAATCCCTTAGATGCTGATTTGGATCTTCGGAACGAAGTCCATGAAATGCACATCCGTTTTGCACCAACCGGATGGTGTCGGATCGCAGGGCCGTAGTTTGGGCTTGGTCGGGAAGCTCAATGGTGTTCCTATAGCCTAGGTGGCTTGGTCTTGAGTATTCACCAAGAGTACGGGCTCTGGGCGGGTCATTTGGTGGTAGGTTGATGAATGGTGGTTGGTTATCACCTTCCATGATGAAAAGTGATGGGGTTACGAACAAAGGTCACGAAGAAGGGGGTAGACTACGAAGAAGCTAAAAATGAGAAAAATTTACTTGATAGGAATCAAGCAAAGAAACCTAAACGAGGTGGACTACTAACTAGCTATTCTATTCCCGGCAGCGGCGCCAAAAACTTGATAACGCTACACGCGTCGTTCGGGGTCAAAGGAACTTCCTTTTCTTCGAGCAAGTTTTATAACACCCTAGGCAGTGAACCTAATCGTTGTAGTGTAGTATTAGGGTAAGCCACGGGTATTGATATCATTCTCTAGAGGAATAGGAATGCTAGTGAGAAGTTACTACGCTAAGGTTGGGGGTTGAGGAAGATTATTTTTTATCTTTTTTATGTTTTTTAGGAAATGGAAAGGTACGAATCTCGGGGTTTGGATTTGGGGTTGGTATTTCTACCGATTACTCTAATTATCTAATTATCTAATCTAAGGTGTAGTCTATGTCTAATTATTGTGTGCTCGTATGATAGTTTAAAGATGTGTTCACTTAGGTTTTATTACTCCTTAATTATCTCCTATTGATGGTTGAATTGTCACATCCTTATTCTTAATCGCGTTGTGTGTCTAAAGTTGTAGGGTATGCGTTTATCCCTAACTCTTTGAACTTACCAAAGAGTCTCGTCTACAAAACCCACTAGGGATTATAAACTCTAACTCTAAGGCCTCTTTGGATGGTTTAGCCTACAACCGCTCTAAGTGCTATAGCCTAAGGGTCACAAAGATTAATCAAGCATTAATTACACAACGAATGACCTATCGCATTACTAGATCATTAGCAATTAAGATAAGAGACAACCAATCAATATTCAATGATTAAGTTTCATATTCCCTAAGCAAACACACAAGTAAATTAGCCGGACATGGAGAACATGCAAGCATACACACAAATAATCAAAGACATAATTGAATTAATGAAGTAAAACACTTATCTTGTTGTAAGATAGGGTTTGGAACCCTAAAATACTGTACAAGATAGCCTTGGTTCGGTTTAGGTTTTTACTCTAATAGACTACACACAAATACTGAAAAATTCGGATTCTATATATAAGATTACATGTGCGACGGCGTCACCTTATGTTTTGTGACGCCGTCGGGTCGCCGTCATTAGGGTTTCGTCTTGGCCACGTTAGTCTTGCGACGGCGTCACCTTGTGCTTGTGACGCCGTCCTCTTCAGCTTCTGACGCCGTCTGGATCAAATCTAGGTCGTCTGAGTTGCGGGGGCCTACTCTTTTAAAGCCTGACACCGTCACTTGAAAATAAGAGATTTGGCTTCTGTCCCGTCACAAAATCCTCCGACGGCGTCGCAGTTAAGCAGTGACGCCGTCACCTTGTATTTTCAGCAGCTTGAGTGTCTCGATTCTTGACTTTGGCCATTTTCTTCGTATATCCGCGCCTTTTCGTCCAAATAAGTGCCATTACAGCAATTTGCCGTCAAGAGACCTAAAAAGTGAAAAGGAACGATATTAAGTAATAACGGATACAAAAGTGATCAAATAAGGGCTTAAACGACCCCTCAAAAAGGTACATTTTAAAACCTTATCACCACGCCTCACGTTATTTATAACCTTGGTTTAAATACATGATGCCTTAGGTCGGTAGTAATACTAACCGCAAATATGAGCGTCAACTCAGTGTCACGTCAGCTTTTCAGCACAATCAACATCATCACCAACATAGTGTAATAAGATAACCAACTCGCTACATGAACATATCTTTTTTAAACACAAATATACCCTACAAAAACAATATCACACACAAAACCCTTTTTTTCTTTTCTTCAATAACTCGGTTGTTCTTAAAAAAAAACCCACCAAAGACGCGTCACACGAGGTGTTTTTCATGGTTGATAGCTAACTAATTTGATGCTAACTGAAAGATAAGCTCATATGATAATTTTAAGTGATATGATAATTCCCTTTTTATTAAAGGGTAATTATGCATTTGCCCCGGTCGCTCGGGGTGTCAACACTTTCTATCCTCGACTTTGCGTTATTTCTTAAATAGACTTTGAGACTTGCGACTTTTCTACTTTTAATTTCAGAGCGCCAAGTGTCCCTCGACTTTTGTGAACCCAATGATTTTTTTCTGACTTTTACCAGCTATACTTTTAAAGGGACCTAGACCGAGCGACTTTTTTAAGATTCTAGCGAAATTCTTTTTTGTCCTTTTCTAAAAAAATTCAAACTTTCTAAAATATTATTTTATCCTTTTAGCGCCTTCCTAATGCTGAGCAACTTAAGCGAAATAATTTAAATGACTTTTTTACTTTATACTTTTGTTCTTTTTGGTATTTTTTACGTACCTTTTCAAAATTATAATTTTTAAAATACTTTTTAAAATATTAACACACACACAAACACATACACCAACACTCTACTACCCCAAAACACACCTACTTAAAAATTAAACCAAAATCAAAGAGTGAAATCAAAATCATAAACCTTTAATATACTCGAACCCTAACTCAAACCCTAATTAATTAGTCAATTAAAGCCCCAAATGGCAAACTTAAGCGGATTCTTTGATGCTAAGGTAACGAATCGTTCCCAGGTTAAGTTGCTTGCAAAGATTAAGTCTAAGTTATCAAGCAATCCAGATCGACTAAGCTTGTTTAGAGAAACTGTTTTTGGGCCATGGTTAGATATTCCTAAACAAGGCAATGACAATCATTTGGTGAATTTTGTTTTACAACACCAGGTATATATCCCTCAACTGCTTGATTCTTGTCCCCCCATTATGTACAAAATTGGTAATAATGTTTTGCAATTCAGTCGTGGAGAGTTTTTATTGATGACCGGATTTCGTTTTGGTCCTTTGCCTGCCACTGTAGAAATTGAGCGCAGTCCTTTTGGTTTGCGTGTCTTTCCTGAAAAACACTTTCTAAGAAAGGTTACTGTAAAAGGGAGTGAGCTTTTACAGTCGTTTGAGAACGAGACACTATTTTCAAAGTTATCAAATGAGGATGCGGTAAGAGTATGTCTGTTGATAGTTGCTGAGGTCGTGTTCATTGGTCGTGGACCTTGGTACATCGTTCCCAATCATTTGTTGGAATTAGTTGAGGATTTTGGGGCATGGAATGCCTATCCATGGGGAGAGTTCTTGTGGAGACGTTTTTACATCAATTTAGCCAACGTGATACCCCGATATTACCAAGCTTACTATAAAGAGAAATCGGAAGAAAACCCTTGTAAAACTGCAACATATAATATATGTGGCTTTATCTTGGCTTTTAAGATTAGATTTGTAGACATTTTATGACCATATCAATTTTTGTTAACTATTTATGGGTAGAAATTTTTTATACTGCTTTTCATTATACATTAGTTTGATTGTTTTCGTTCATTTTAGATATGGATTCTTGAGAGTTATCCCAATAGCAGTTCATGGTGGACCAAAGACCCGACAAAGATACCACGTTGTCTTGCTCGGTCAAAGTGTAAAACATTCTCTAAACGTGATTATAGTAGACGTTTTGGTCCGGTAAGCATTTCCATTAGCTTGTATTTGTCAAATAAGTAACGACTTCTTTATATTTATTTTTGACAATAATTATTTGTTTACTAGGGTTCGAATCCAGTATTGGATCTTGTTCCAACTAATGCAGAAAGAATACAACCATGGTTTACACCTAGTAATGCTTATTTTAGAGAGTTGGATCGTGTAGAAAGACAATTACCTGCGGATGATGCCACTAATGAGGTAAATTGCAAATTTTGTATCATTTCATTTCCATCCTTATCAAGTACATCGTTTATGCGACTATTCATGTTGAAAATTGACCAATGCACATTCTGTTTCGATGTTGCTTCGTAGGTACATGAAATTGCAGCTGATAAAGAGGTGGCGGTAGCTGATAAAGAGGTGGCGGTAGCTAATGAAGAGGTGCCGGTAGCTGCTAAAGAACAAACTTCCAATCAAACTAACATACATGCCGAGTTTGCGGCATTGAAGGCAATAGTATTTATGATCGATAAGCCCGGAGCCAATTTGGAGGTCCTTACTGATCTTAAAACTAGAATTGCCGTTGTTGAGGAAGCTCTAAAGATACAACGTCCACAAGTCAAGATGCTCTTTACATTCATTTTTAATCAACATCATTAGAGATAGATAGCAATATTGTTTTCACCAACTAATGATTATATATATTTATCTACAGACTTCACTGGTTATTTATGAAACATCGCAAGTAACGCAATGTGTTGATGAATATTTATTTTCCAAAGATGGCATGTGTGACAACTCGTAAATTCCTCGATGCGTCGTAATTGGAGAAACATCGATTTGAGCGATTGTTTTAATTAATTTGAGATACGAGTCGTATTTTATATCGTTTTATTGGAAATATTATTTTAAAATCAATGGCGTAACTCCCGTATCGCGAATCATTCGTTTATTAGGCTAGATGAGCCCCGAACCTAATACATCTAAGGTTTAGAGAAGTTACATCAATGGTCCTTGCAATAAGTTACACCTTCGCCCTTTTAGTTTCTATTGTACAAGTTAGGACCCTTGTAGGAGTATATATACCCCAATACTTCACCTCCCCTCTTTTTACTAATATTTTTCTTTCTCTTCAAAACACACACACCTCAACACTCTCTCTCTAGAAATAATCCGGTGACACACCTAGGTATCCGGCGCCGTCACCAGAATCCGGCCAAATTCCGGCCACCCCTAATTACTACACCGCCCTTCCCAGTCGAAAGATCGTGGTCTTGTGACCCTGTTTATGCAACGCACGTACCTCAAATCTCCCTCACGCTCTCTTAATCTCAAACCCTAGTTTCGTAGCTTAGGGTTTTGTGATAAAAGTGTGTGCAACGGTTCAAGGTTGATGGCTACGGGTTGTACCCGTTGGAGGCGCCATCACGACCTTCGATTTTCTTCTCTTTTCTCACGGTAAACTCAACCCACCCGTTTTGTATACATTTTAGATACGTAGGTAATATTATGTTGTTGTTTTCGTGGCTTGAAAAATCAATACAAATGATAAACGAGTTTGATAAACTAAATATAACGTTTATAAAACGGTTTCGTGTGGTAACCCTTTTAATGAAACTTATGGTTTTAAAACGTTTTGCTAACTTGTCGTGGAACAAAGTGGGTCTAAAACAGGTTTTGGAAAACAAGTCGTGTGGTATAAGAGTTATGATTTGGTGTCTGTTTTAGCTTGAGAATCATGTCGAGTTAATCTAGGGTGAGATTGTTTGACATCGTCTTGGTTCAACATCGACACCAAGAGGTGTTATTTGTTCGTTTATTTCTTTTCGGGTCAGACCCTCGTTGGGTCGGATTTGACTATTCTTGGTTTGGAATAATTGTCTTGGGCCAAGGGTTGCTGTTGTTATTGTAATTTGTTGCTTGTGAATGTGAATTATGTGTTTCGTGTGGGTATTGAACTTCTGATGGCCAAGCCCAAAGAGTCATTAGGTGTATGTTGGGTTATAAGTGAGTCTCTTTTAAGCTTATATGTGTTTATAATTTCGGGCACAGAACATTGGATTAGCGCGATCTTCTAGTCTTGACTATCAGGTAAAATGCATAGTTTTGGATTCGGATATACCTAATGAAATTCATTATACGAATTAAGACTTATCATTGGACGTATATTGGATTATATTATTGGACTTGGTTTGACAATTATTAGATTCATATTGAATAATTGGATTAGTTACCGATTACTTATCGGGCTAAATATACATTGGGAGTAACGATTATTAAACACTTTCATTCTTTTAAATTATCCAAACTCCTTTAATAAGATTAACTAACTATCGAAACGTATTTTGATAAACGAATCATATTAAACTATCACGTATAAACTTCTTTGATTTAATAACCGTTAATAAGACGAAAGTATAATTTTATTTAATACAAAACCATTTTTCTGTTTAATTCATTAAAACCTATGTTTTATTATATCACATACATCTTCTTATAAAACTAGTTGGGATATCGGGTAAATACCTAAATTTAACCATTCATTTACCATTTCACTTATGTGCTAATTGATCCTTACTTGTTTAAATTCTTTTATACGTTTTATTGCTTTAACATGTGTTCATGAGTCTTAGTCAATATTTCTTGACTATTCCTTATAATGTATTGGGATATACATTATGCATTAATGTGAGTTATGTTTGGCGTGAGTTACACCTTTGATGTGAGTTATGTTTTGATGTACTTTTAGCGTGAGTTGTATGTCGAGTCTTGATGTCTTACCACCACACGAAACGTTAAAACTAAACTTTTGAGATATTAATTATAAACTTTTAGGATCGATAATGGACTTTTGAAAGTAACGACATGAATAATCCACGAAAACTACAACACAATACTTTTATCAACTTCTTTATCATTTGAGTTGTATTTTAAGATTATCGTATACACATTAGGTTGCGTCACTCCTATTCTATTGTACTTGTCGTACATTCTTCTGGATTCCATGGAGGTTAGCTTTAGATGCCACTCATGTCAATAGTGAATAGTGCATTGCTGTGGCTAAGGTGAGTTTCATAGCCCCATTTTTATCTACGTTTTTAACTAAATTGGGGTGAGAATCATGCTACTGTTTTATGACCTTTAAAACTATTTGGATTTGCTTATGTGCTTGACTGTTTAGATAGATGTGCGGTAGTCGTTGACTTAGACTAGGGTAGCAATCCTAATTGCTATAAATGTTGCCTAGCTAAGAATAGACTTCTACCTCGACCTTGTCCGGGGTTGGGAATTGTTCTAGACTTTGCCACGACAGTGCTGGACTAGAGTCGCTGGGCCCGTATGATCTCTGGATGCGTGATATGGATTGTGATTTCGGATATGAAACGGTTTGTGAATGATGTATATATGTCTTAAGTCTCGCACAGCAAATCAACTTCTACCGGTCCACTATGTTTTTATTGAACTTAAACCTATGAACTCACCAGCGTAAGCTGACCTTTTTAGCATGTGTTCTCAGAATTAAGGCGATAGCTTACTATTGGAAGACGCTTGGCAAGGGGCATGGTCATAGGCGACTCTGATGAATAAACGGGACCGCTTTAATTATCTTTTGGTCCTATTTCCGCACTACCTTCATATATGTAAACTTATGGTTTTCAATTAATGAATTTTATTTTAAATAAATGGGATTAAAACCATTCTTTGTACCTTATGTTGTGATACCAAGATTGTAGCACCCAAAGGTCCGTATGCTTCCGCTGGACCTAAATTTCGAGGTGTTACAGATTGGTATCAGAACCTAGGTTATAGAGAACTGGGTATTTTCAAAACCTAGACTATAACCACTTTTTCAAAAATTTAGCCCTATGACCGCCACGTGCCTGCCTGCCAAGCTGAAGCCTCGCGTACGATTAGTTTAAGGATGTAGATAATTGAGAACACATGAGACGAATTGATTGATAAGATGATTGATGAGATGTTTATGGCTTATTTGATGAGCGGTTTAATGGAACACTTGTTGAATGTGTGTCCTGTTAATAGACGATTAAGTCTGCCTATCTTAGCAGTTCACCATAAGCATGTCCTCACGCTTATGCACACACTATAAGCATGCCCTCATGCTCATACACATACAAAAAGTATGTCCTCATGCTTAAGTACGCCCGGTAAGTATGTCCCCATGCTTACACACGCACTATGCCTTTCACATAGTTACGCAATTCCTTTGCGTAGTCTCATTAGCCAGCTTAGAGCTTGCACACTAGTAGTAGCCTTGGGAATGATTTGGGATGTAGAGGACATGGTGCTAGTATAACTAAGTTGGGTATATCAAAATTCATTGAACCTCGAGTGAATATAGTCTGATCACCTATATTCAGCCAGGGACAGTGGGACATGGACTGATCACCTATGTCTGACTCAAAGGTGAATTTTGCGATACTCAGGTGGTTATAAATGAATTATGTTCGGGATAGAGTTTGGTTTTGGGAATGATGAGCTTTAGGTGAACACTCACACTCACCGAACATCACGAAAGCCCGCACTCACACACGACACACTGGCATCGCAACACCTCTCGAACTGTAACACTCCTGGCATCGCTATACATTTTGCTTATGCGGCATTCCAGTTTGACGCTGTCATGCGTAGTTCGCCTTAGGTCGGGTTAGACCCGATTGGCACTATTCACATCCGAGTTGCTTATCATCATAAGCCTTGTCGATATCACTAGAGCGTTTGGAATCGTTTTAGGCTACTTTTGGATTTGGTCTAGACTATTTTCGATTCAGATTTGACTTTGGTTTTTGGGGATTGTTGGATTTTGTGATTTTTGACCTCGTTCCGAGTTGTTAACTCATCGTTTGACTTCGAGTCATCATTTGGCCTTGAATCGACATTCGGCCTCGTTTCGTTAGTAATCTTGTTGGAATTATCATTCCTCGTCGTTTCGTTAGTAACCTCGTCGGAATTATCACTCCGCCTCGTGTCATTGTTAATCCTGTTACTGACACTTCTACCTCGAGCCTCGTCTCGAATCGACTATTGGTTAGACTCTTGAAACCTTACCATTCACTTGATGTTGATTCAAATAATGTCACCCAGTTGACATTGTTCACCCCTCTAGATAATGTCTTCTCGACATTGCTTCGTCAACAACTCACAGTTAAGGTTGTACCTTACGTACTGTTGGTGTTGTACCTTATCCTCTAGTTAGGTACCCCTATCGACAATGTTCTAGCAACCTGTTTTAGTGAAGTTGTTCACCGAGGTTATCTTGTAGATATTATTCCGTCAACGTTGCTCTAACAACGTTGAACCCTCAACTCTGTTTTATCAACAATAGTCTGCGGACGTCATACCACCGATTGTGGTACTACCTACGCTGTCCTAGCAGTGTTGAACCTTACACCCCATCAATGCGAAATTCTTTAGTGAACCCACTTAGAGCCATTGACGTTTACTCGTGTTAAGGAAATTGGTTTATATCGATTAGTAGCCGAACATCTTTTGGGAATTA
The DNA here is from genome assembly GCA_019973895.1 of Chrysanthemum seticuspe. NCBI lineage: Eukaryota > Viridiplantae > Streptophyta > Magnoliopsida > Asterales > Asteraceae > Chrysanthemum > Chrysanthemum seticuspe. Next base: position 98,545,285 of record BPTQ01000002.1, read on the forward strand.
GGACTTTGGATCCGAATATGACACCTTTCTGCGTTAGGTATCAAGTGCACTAACGAGTGAATTGGCTGATTGACATTAGAAATCAATACTCTCCAGCAGAGTAGTACTTTCCGCCTCTAACCTAGATATCATACTAAGTCAACCGACTGATTGCTAGTAGCAATCAAAACCTTCTAACAGTGTCGTACTCTGAACCTTCTAGACCTCTCATCCAGTAGAGATTCCGTGCCTAACGAAAATCTTGAAATCCTAAGGAGTAACCTAAACCGCGTTCCTTGGGACAATCACCTAACCGTTCCCTCGATCTTCGAGATACACCTGCTATCCTTTCAGTTCTCTTAACCAATCGATAAGCTACACTGTAGACGAAACTCTGAAAGTAGATCCCGTGCCTTTACCTGAGTGGTTGTTGGTAGTCCTACCCAACTTATTTACCTCTCGTTGTTCAACAAGATGGAAAGTATGGACGACCCTGCCCACCTATCCTCATATAGTTATAATAGAAAATCCCTCTATCTTCTTTTAAGGAGGTGATAGAGTACTCATTTCTCTCCCTCCGGTAGAGTGGCTTTGCTCCGATGAGTTAGCCCACACTTCTGAACTCTAGCTTCTCACTTTTTGTCTCACAGTAGAACACAAACCGACAAGGGAAATCTCCCCTTCATCCGCTTTCTCTATCTGAGAATTATTCTGTTAGTACACACTTGATCCTTCCTCAACTTCTCCCGATCCTCTTTAAGGAGGAGGTGCGATCGGAAGGTCTAAGCTAACAAATAGATTTTTGCACGTAAAGGAGATCGTGTACATTAGGAAATACAGATTTCCATCCTTTAGGATCGTGGCAACTGCCATACACCCATACTTCGTTTATCACATCCTAGAGCCGAGGGAACAGATCTAGAGATGCTTACAGTGTATCACCTCCAGACTGATGGCTGAAGTAAGGAAACTATTCGAACATTAGTGGAACACATCACATGCTTATCAAGTTTGGCAACCGTTGCGATAGACACCTTCCGTTAGTCAAATTCTCCTATAACTATACTTATTGCTTTAGTACTTGGAAGGAACCGTAAGAGACCCTCTATGGTCATGGGTGCCAATCCCGATTGATGGGTAGAAATGGAAGTACCCAACCTACCAACCCCGAACCTAATCGAGAAGTTGTCAAGGTGACCGTTCTAAGTTGAGATGGGTATGCAAACTACTTGCAAACCATTAGGAGACACAAACAACATAAACCTTTTGACTTCCCGGATATGACATAGGTTAAGCTTAGAGATTCACCTTGAGAATGTGTGAAGCGTTTGGTAAACGCCGAAGCTTAGTCCTCGTTATATCAATCTTATCGAAATCCTTGTTGAAGTTAGACCAGTAGCTCAGAGCCTTGACCTATCGTCAAGACTCAGCAGTGCTCTTGGCATTTCGTGCGTAATAGGAAGAGATGACTCGCCAGTAAGGCAATCGTTATCCCTTTGGGAAATCCAAACCTTTCTACCGGTCCACTATGTTTTTATTGAACTTAAACCTATGAACTCACCAGCGTAAGCTGACCTTTTTAGCATGTGTTCTCAGGATTAAGGCGATAGCTCACTATTGGAAGACGCTTGGCAAGGGGCATGGTCATAGGCGACTCTGATGAATAAACGGGACCGCTTTAATTATATTTTGGGCCTATTTCCGCACTACCTTCATTTATGTAAACTTATGGTTTTCAATTAATGAATTTTATTTTAAATAAATGGGATTAAAACCATTCTTTGTACCTTATGTTGTGATACCAAGATTGTAGAACCCAAAGGTTCGTATGCTTCCGTTGGACCCAAATTTCGGGGTGTTACAGCATGGTAATGTCCTTTCATATTTGTTAATCATTTAGGTCTCTTTTCTTTATGATAAGGTTTTAAAATGTACATTTTTAGGGGTCGTTTAAGCCCTTATTTGATCAGTTTTGTATCTGTTATTACTTAATATCGTTCCTTTTCACTTTTTAGGTATCTTGAAGGCAAAATGTTGGAATGACACTTATTAGGACTAAAAGGCGCGAATATACGAAGAAAATGGCCAAAGTCAAGAATCGAGACACCCAGGCTGCTGGAACTGAAGGGGACGGCGTCAGTCACAACTAGTGACGCCGTCGGACAACTTTTATCACGGCTCAGTAGCCAAATTGCTCATTTACAAGTGACGGATTCAGGTTTTAAAAGAGTAGGGCGTCGCAACTCAGACGGCCTAGATTTGATCCAGATGACGTCAAAGACTGAAGGGGACGGCGTCACAAGCATAAGGTGACGCCGTCGCAAGACTAACGTGGACAAGACGAAACCCTAATAACGGCGACCCGACGGCTTCACAAATCAAAGGGTGACGCCGTCGCATTTGTAATCTTATATATAGAATCCGAATTTTTTAGTTTTCAGTGTGTTGTCTTTAGAGTAAAAACCTAAACCGAACCAAGGCTGTCTTGTACAGTATTTTAGGGTTCCATACCCTATCTAACATCAAAATAAGTGTTTTACTTCATTAATTTAATTATGCCTTCAATTAATTGTGTGTATGCTTGCATGTTTCCCATGTCTGGCTAATTTACTTGTGTGTTTGCTTAGGGAATATGAAACTTAATTATTGAATATTGATTGGTTGTCTCTTATCTTAATTGTTAATGATCTAGTATTGCGATAGGTCATCCGTTGTGTAGTTAATGCTTGATTAATCTTTGTGAACCTTAGCTTATAGTACCTAGAGTCATTGTAGGCTAAACCATCCGAAGAGTACCTTAGTTTTAAGTTTATAAATCCTAGAGATTTTGTAGGCAATAACCTTTGGTAGTTTCAAAGAGTTAGAGATAGTAACTTCTCACTAGCATTCCTATTCCCCTAGAGAACGATATCAATTCCCGTGGCTTACCCTAATACTACACTACAACGATTAGGTTCACTGCCTAGGGTGTTGAAAAACTTGCTCGACGAAAATGAAGTTCCTTTGACCCCGAATGACGCGTGTAGCGTTATCAAGTTTTTGGCGCCGCAGCCGGGGAATAGAATAACTAGTTAGGAGTCCACCTCGTTTAGGTTTCTTTGCTTGATTCCTATCAAGTAAGCTTTTTTCCAATTTTTAGCTTCCTCGTAGTCTATCCCTCTTCTTCGTGACCTTTGTTCGTAACCCCATCACTTTTCATCATGGAAGGTGATAACCAACCACAATTCATCAACCTACCACCAAATGACCCGCCAAGAGGCCGTACTCTTGGTGAATACTCGAGACCAAGCCACCTAGGCTATAGGAATACAATTGAGCTTCCCGACCAAGCCCAAACTACGGTCCTGCGATCCGACACCATCCGGTTGGTGCAAAACGGATGTGCATTCCATGGACTTCGTTCCGAAGATCATAATCAGCATCTTAAGGACTTCCTTAAAATTGTCGATTCCATCGACCTCGATGCTACTACTCGGGAGACCACGCGTCTGCGTCTCTTCCAATTCTCTCTACGGGACCAAGCTAGTAATTGGCTTGAGCGACTTCCCGCCGGCTCCATCTCAAGTTGGGATGATCTCACCTCTCGTTTCCTTGCTCAATTTTCCCACCGGGGAAAACCACTAAGCTTAGGAATGATATCTTGATGTTCCAACAACGTCAAGGTGAATCTCTCTACGAAGCATGGACTCGATTCAAGGACTTACTCCATAAAGTCCCTCATCACGGCATTGATCTTTGGATTCAAGTCCAACTCTTCTATGATCATGTCAACTTCCCCACCAAGCGATCCATTTACCAAGCGGCCAGTGGAAAACTTAGTGATCTCACCGCGGAAGAATCATGGGGTATAATAGAGGACCTTGCTCTCTATGACAACGAAAGTTGGAATGACCCCCGTGAGTTGCCCAAAACCGTTAAGGCAATCTCCTTGCCTCCCATTGACTCACAATCTTCCAACCGTAGGATGCTCGAGCTTGAAGATCAAGTTAAATTCCTAATGAGCTCCTACGAAAATCCTAAGTCTTCACGCCATGTGAACAAAGTTTCTTCCTCGTGTGAGCCGTGTAGTGATCCTCATAACACGCGCACTTGCACCAGATTCCCCGAACAAGCTTCCATTGACTACACATCCTCGCGTACTAATGGAACGGGAGGAAGATTCCATACAACACCCGAACCTAGGACTTTTAATGACGCCCGAGAAGCATGGAAGGGCAAGCCCAACTTTTATTGGGGACAAACCAAAGAATTCACATCCAATGATTTCTCATGGCCCCCATCTCACTGCCCTAACCATCAAAACATTGAGGGGATGTTGCAACACCTAGTCGCATCCCAAGAAGCTCAAATAGCTAAGCTCTCGGATCGTTTTAACCAACAACAAGCCGAGATGGATAGGAAGATAGATAACCTCTTGAAAGCCATGACCAATAGTGATAGGAAGGTTAATGCTATCTCAACTCCCGAAAATTCTGGTGTAGAGACTAAGTGTAACACCCCCAATTTTGTGATACGCAGCGGAATTCAAACTGGGTGTTACTTCAGGGCACAACAGTCATAACAATAGAAAACGAACTCTAATGGAGTCATTTCAAAAGATTTATCATTCGATTTATATAAATATCAGAGTTTACAAAAATGAGGTCCCAGTTGGTTCCATTGTTTACAAAATACATTAAATGGGTTTTCGAATGATAATAAAATTTATAGCCTTCTTGAGTATCCGTGCTCCTCCGTGCCAGCCTCGTACAATATGGACCTGAAATACATGCTTAAAAATGTCAACACAAAGGTTGAGTGAATTCATAGAGTTTGTTTGATGGTTGAACACATTATGTTTGTAGTGTGAGTTATAAATTCACACCAATGGTTTGAAAACCAAAACAGTCATTATTAGACTAAGCATCATGCAATCAAGGCATTAACGTGTTCCAAAATTAATTGGAGAAAATGTCGGTGCGTGCCCTATCAGGTAAAATTGCCGTTTTTACCAATGTTACTCAAATATAGTGCGTTTGTTTGCCTTTAATGGGGCCAACACAAACGGGATTCGTCAATCCCAATAGATCTTTCACAATATTCGCGCCCACTCTCACATAGTGATTAATGATTCATGATTAAGGGACTTAAGTTTGGCAAATGTGGTAACTTAGTACTAATAACAATCAGATAAGTATACAGTTTGAAAGCAATGTGTTCGATTTAAAATAAAGAATGTATCTCCCCCAAGGGTTTGTAAAACAATTAAGTAATAGAAAGTGGGGCTATGAACTCACCTTATAGCAAATGATATCAAATGTATAATAAGAATGATGGATATGCCATGAGAACTTCTACGAGCAACCTAAAATAGAATGTTGCGACTTAGGTTTGGAATAATGTTTAGGAAAACATAAACCATCCTATATACGTCTCTATGTTGATCATGATGTAGTACATGGTTTTTGTGTATGTCGTTTATAGAAATGGTCTAGTTGTGAAAACGTGTATAGTTTATATATATCGTACTACCGTTCGGGCCATCATAATTCAGAGGTCATGTAGTAAACGTTCGAGGAGCTAGGACACTTTAAATCGTAAATCCAGCAACTCGTCGATACATTTTACTCAAATGAAACCCCTCACATGAAGCTCCCTACTATTGTAGCACTTAGTAGATACAATATATGTTTTGAGTGAAGATTGCTATATAAATAAGTTTATCATGTTTTTAATAAGTACCTAGTTTTTACAAGTTCTCGTCGTTTTCATAAATATGATCACCTTAGTTAATGGTCTTGGGTAAACAAGCCTTAAGGCTTTAGCCATGGACTTGCCGTGACTTTGGTCTTGACTACCATGGTCTTGAGACTTAGCTTTGGCCTTAGCCGTAGCCGTGGTCTTGGATTATGGCCATTAGGCCTCTTGGTTTGCTTTTAGTTGTGACAAAAGTATAGTTATGAGACTATATTTACGGCAGTTTCTGTTTTTGAAAGATTATGGCATATTTATGCGTTTTCAAGGTCCGAGCTTCATTAAAATTGAAGGAAAACGTCGTTCCGGACAACTTTCGTATTTTAACTTTTTGATGATTCGGACCAGAAGTATCACTTTCAAAACGGCAGAACTCTTAACAGCTTATACATGACAGTTTTGGCGTTTAGGTTTCACTAACTTCTTTTGCTTATAACTTTTGACTCGTTTGTCCGTTTCGGGTGATTCAAATTGCTATGTTTACCTTTTTATCTTGTATACCATATTATGTAAGTTAGAAAGTCCTTATGTTACTGTTTTTAATGGTCTCACATGTGTAGAATATGACTAGTTTACTAGTTTGTTACTTTTATGACAATATGTGAATTAAAACAAGTGATTGAGTATATGTACATCATGAATCAACATAGTAACTATATATAAAGCATGAAATAGTTAAGATTATGAATAAAAAAGATGAGATGTTGGTGGTGATAAGTTGCTTACAACTTTTGGCTTTCAATAAGAAAGGAGTAACTAGTAAGGATCGGACTTTGATTGATCACTTAAGACTTCGGATTGAGCTAGATTTCTACACCTTGGCACCCTTGCAATCTTGAAGAGTTGGTGATGAAGTACTAACTGACTTGAGTGGATCTAAACTCAAGAAGATCACTTAAACTTGCTAGAGATTTGATGAAGTAGCTTGATCTTTGGAACTTCCTTGCATAAACTTGGAGTTTATAGACCAAATGATGGAAGATGTGAAGGATTTATGCTATGAACGACCCAAAACAGAATTTTAGGGTTCTTAGGATGTATTTCACTTCCTATTTATAGGAGGGTAAGTTTGGTTAACCATATATTGGGTTAAATATTAACCATGGTTAAGTTAGGACACATGTAAAGGTCTAAATGAACTATGGTTAGGATGATGCCACTAAAATGATGACTCCCCCCCCCCTAAGTCGACCATATAGTGATAAGATGACTTAGGTGGATAGTTTTGATCTTATCTTGAGTTTAGAGCATGATTTGGTTCCGTTATGCCAACCGTAAGTCGTTAAGCCATAAAACGTAAAACCGGGTATCGTAAAAATACGAAACTTGTAGGAATGATGAGACTCATCATTATACTTCATCTAAAAATATAAAATGGGTGATAAGTCTCATTGGGTGCAAAAACGCTGCTTAAAGCTGGAAATACGGGTCAAAAACGCGTAATTCGCAGTTTATCAGAAAAGAATGAAATTTCAGGGAAACGATCGTGAATTTATTTAGAGTAGACTAAAATTAGTCTAAAAGTGATATGAGATGTTAAAATGTGGTTTTCGTCATACACGGGATAACTTTACAGTTATTCGTGAAGTTTAAAAGTTACGCGATTTAAGTAGAAATGTAGAACGTACAAGGTTAATTCCTTTATGGTCAAAGGAGGAGGGAAATATGTTTGAATTTTCCAAAAAATGTAAAAGTGTCAAAAACATATTAGAAACACAGTGCAGGAATCGTTAAGTCTGGATGTAAGTAGAATTGTTTAAAACGTAAGTTTAGTTTTGTTCTGCGCTGGGCTTATTTGGTAACATAAAAATAATAATTCTTAAAAATTCTCAAATTAATCATGAGTGATCTAAAAATTTATCTGATGCGAGGAAAATTATCAGAGTTGATTTTCGTTATGCGTGTGATGTTTAAACGGTGGACCGTCCAAAACGAAACTTTAAAACGATGTTTTCTTAATAACTTTTGCGAAAATGATCTAACGATGGTCGAACTCTCAGGTGATTACTAAAATAATTTATCTTACGAGAATGTGAAATAAAAATTTTACGGGATGAATAGTGAAAGTGAATAGTAAATGTGAATAGTAAATTCTCGAAAATGAAAAGTAACCTAAAAATGTGGGTGGTTACATTAAGGACCCAAGTAAGCTAGCTAAGCACGTTCAATTCGTCAATACCATCACCTTAGTAAAACCTAATAGAACAAATGACGAAGCGAACCATGAAACGATACTTGAGGTTAGTGAAACACCGAGGAATGAAACAACCGAGGAAGTAGATGAAGTAGACAATGACTATTTCAATAAGTTTCCTACGGAAGAAGAACTATCTCGCCACCCTCACTTAGTGCGTGACCTCCGTCACATGTATGTTAGGAGAAGCCCTAGGAATCTTAACATACCATGTTGCATAGGACACCTTTTCGTGGCAAAGGCCTACATTGACCGCAAGTCCCCAATAAACATAATGACTAGCACCTACTATAATTGGGTAATGAAGAAGCCTATCCCAACTAGGCAAGATCCCGATAATCCTAGGGTTAGTTGCAATTTTCTTGGTAGAATTAAGGGATTGCCCGTTTATGTAGGTAGTTTCACGTTTCCTACGGATTTCATAATAGTGGATGATATTAGTACGGCCATAGATCCTAGCTTGTGCCACGTTATTCTAGGGAAACCTTTCATAGAAAGCACTGGGATGACTTATGATCCCTCGTTAGGAATAGTCCGATTCAAGGATGAGACCGATGATGTAGCCTACCAAATGCCGTTTAAGATTGAGAAATTTTCATCACTCTCCAATGATGAAAAAGAACTTAAACTATCGGTCTACTATAGGAATGAGAAGGATAAGGAGAAAGGAGTGGATTATTGATAAGGTTTTAAAATGTACCTTTTTGAGGGGTCGTTTAAGCCCTTATTTGATCACTTTTGTATCCGTTATTACTTAATATCGTTCCTTTTCACTTTTTAGGTCTCTTGAAGGTAAATTGCTGGAATGGCACTTATTTGGACGAAAAGACGCGGATATATGAAGAAAATGGTCAAAGTCAATAATCGAGACACTCAAGCTGCTGAAATACAAGGGGACGGCGTCAGGTGTTAATTGCGACGCCGTCGGAGCACTTCTGCGACGGGACAGTAGCCAAATTGCTTATTTTCAAGTGACGGTGTCAGGCTTTAAAAGAGTAGGCCGTCGCAACTCAGACGGCCTATATTTGATCCAGACGGCGTCAGAGACTGAAGGGGACGGCGTCACAAGCATAAGGTGACGCCGTCGCAAGACTAATGTGGCCAAGACGAAACCCTAATAACGGCGACCCGACGGCGTCACAAATCATAAGGTGACGCCGTCGCGATTGTAATCTTATATATATAATCCGAATTTTTCAGTTTTCAGTGTGTAGTCTTTTGGAGTAAAAACCTAAACCGAACCAAGGCTGTCTTGTACAGTATTTTAGGGTTCCAAACCCTATCTTACCACAAGATAAGTGCTTTACTTCATTAATTCAATTATGTCTTCAATTATTTGTGTGTATGCTTGAATGTTCTCCATGTCCGGCTAATTTATTTGTGTGTTTGCTTAGGGAATATGAAACTTGATTATTGAATATTGATTGGTTGTCTCTTATCTTAATTGTTAATGATCTAGTAATGCGATAGGTCATTCGTTGTGTAGTTAATGCTTGATTAATCTTTGTGAACCTTAGGCTATAACACCTAGAGTAGTTGTAGGCTAAACCATCCAAAGAGTACCTTAGAGTTAGAGTTTATAATTCCTAGAGATTTTGTAGATGAGACCCTTTGGTAGTTTCAAAGAGTTAGGGATAAACACATACCCTACGACTTTAGACACACAACGCGATTAAGAATAAGGACGTGACAATTCAACCATCAATAGGAGATAATTAAGGAGTAATAAAACCTAAGTAAACACATCTTTAAACTATCATAAGAGCACACAATAATTAGACATAGACTACATACACCTTAGATTAGATAATTAGATAAGTAAAGTAATCGGTAGAAATACCAACCCCCAAATCCAAACCCCGAGATTCGTACCTTTCTAATTCCTAAAAAAACATAAAAAGATAAAAAAAATAATCTTCCTCAACCCCAACCTTAGCGTAGTAACTTCTCACTAGCATTCCTATTCCCCTAGAGAACGATATCGATACCCGTGGCTTACCCTAATACTACACTACAACGATTAGGTTCACTGCCTAGGGTGTTATAAAACTTGCTCGAAGAAAAGGAAGTTCCTTTGACCCCGAACGCGCTGCGTAAGCGTATCAAGTTTTTGGCGCCGCTGCCGGGGAATAGAATAGCTAGTTAGTAGTCCACCTTGTTTAGGTTTCTTTGCTTGATTCCTATCAAGTAAATTTTTCTCATTTTTAGCTTTCTCATAGTCTATCCCCCTTCTTCGTGACCTTTGTTCGTAATCCCATCACTTTTCATCATGGAAGGTGATAACCTATTGCCATTTCCCCCTACCAACCCCCTTAGACAACTTAGAACCCGCAGTTCCACCAAAACCCTTCTTGAACCTTTTGCAGAACCCGAAAGAGAGCTCAATAGGCGAAGAAAAGCTCTCCATGGTTCGGAACCTCAAGGCACTTCCATCAACTTTGATGAAGTCACAACTGATTAGGAGTCCTCTCATTCCCCACAATCCCCTGAAACCATCATCCTTGACGATCTGAGCCAACATGGCTAGGAAATTCCCGCCACTCCGGTCAATGGACCCATTAATCCTCCTGAAGCAAAATCCCTCAGGGAATACTCTTCCCCCTCTGCATCTGGATTTACCAGTGCCATTTTCTACCCTTCAGAACAAGTCAATGAGGTATTGCATGCCTCTGACATTTGGCTTATCCAAAATGCATGTCAATTCCATGGATCCCACAGCGAAAACCCAATCCACCACATCAAACAATTTTTAAAAATTGTTGATGCTATCTATGCCGACGGGGCATCCAAGGAGACATCTAGACTCCGGTTTTTCCCATTTTCTCTTCAAGGACAGGCCAAGGAGTGGCTCGATAAGCTTCCTCCAAAGTCTATTTTCACGTGGGAACAACTCACAACCAAGTTCACCAAGAAGTTCTTTCCCCTGGAAGAACTACATTAATTAGGAGCAAAATTCTTTACTTCCATCAAACAGATGGAGAATCTATCGTTAAATCCTGGAATCGTTACAAAGATCTTATTCAAAAAGCCCCACACCATGGTATCAACCTTTGGTTGCTTGTTCAAATCTTTTACGACAATGTCTCCCGAAAGGATCAAAAAGGGATTGACTTCTCAACTGGCCAAAGAATTTCCAATCTCACTGCGGAAGAAGGGTGGAACCGCATTGAGGAATACGTTCAATACCAAGACAACCATTGGAATGAGCCAGTATACGCAATAAGTATCTCCACTTTCTCGAATGAAAATTTATCATCTTTCGATGATCGGATTAAGAAAGCACAAGAGAAGCTTGCATACCTCACAAAATCGCCAGAACCAAGAAGGTTATTTAACCCATACCTTATATGCGGCATTTGTGGAGGGCCACATGAGAGTGATGAGTGTGATAACACATGCCAAGAGAGCGTCTTCCTTTCCAGTCATGATATTTATGATGACCCTTCACTCCTCACATTCAATCAAAACGATGAATGCAACCCCTGGGGCAATCTAAAATGGAAAACTGAAGGAAAGGAGGGATCTGAATACACCATCCATGATGCCTTTGAAAAAGAACTCGGGCAGTTTACCATAGAAGGGGCCACATTCTTAAAAGGTCTTGAGGGGTTTATTCAAGAGCAGCAAGCTGAATTAGAGAGTCAATTCGCCAACCTCCACAAAAGAATAAGCGAATCTGGCCCAACCCATCACGATCCAACTTGAGCAATCACTACTCGATCAGGAATTACTACCAAGAATCCCCCGCATCCTGACCAGAATCCCACCACCAGGGAACCTGTGTTAGGAAATGAAGCAATTCCTGAACATCCTTCAACTCCTCACGATCCCCCTCCACAAACACCAGCACCTGCCCAACGACCAACTCTCACACGGATTCCTTATCCCTCTCGTCTGAAGAAAACAATGAGAGAATATTGTCTTATTTAAAACGAGCTTCCGTCAACATACCACTTCTTGACGTATTCTATCACATCCCTAAACATAGCAAATACTTCAAGAGGTTAATATCTAATCGGAAGAAATTTGAAAGGTTGATATCATTAGGAGAAGAATGCTCAGCTATCATCCAGAAAGGCCTGCCCAAGAAGAAAGAAGATCCAGGCAGTTTCACTATCCCTTGTTCTATAGGGGCGCTCTCTATGAAAAACGCCTTGGCGGATCTTGGGGCTAGCATTAACCTGATGCCTCACTCCCTGTTCCTCAAACTCAGATATTCAGGGCTGAAACCAACCAGGATGAGTATTCAATTAGCTGATCGATCAATCAAATATCCCATTGGGGTTTGTGAAAATGTTCTTGTAAGGGTAGGAGAATTCAAGTTTCCAGTTGATTTCGTGATTTTAGAAATGGAGGAAGATAACTCAGTCCCGATAATCCTTGGAAGACCTTTCTTGGCTACAGCTCGTGCCATTATCGATGTTCATGATGGTAAACTCACTTTACGAGTGGGATCCGAGAGCTTAACCTTCGATATCAAGGATTCTATGAGTCACTCCTCCTCCTACGATCACCCTATTTATTTTGTTGAGGAAGTTGATGAATTTGTTGATGACATAGATGGCTGCATTGATGAGTATCTATTAAACGAATTCATAAATGATGATAACAACACAATAGGCGACAACAAAGAAATTAAGATGGTTGGAGTTGTTTCCTTTTACTCGCGTAAGGAAGAAATTGAACCCCTTGAGCTGCAAAAGCCAGAAAACAAGCTAAAACCATCAATCAAGGAACCCCCTACCTTAGAACTAAAAGATCTCCCGAGCCATTTAGAATACGCCTTCCTTCAAGGAAAGGACCAACTCCCTGTCATCATAAGCTCGTCGCTGACCACTGGACAAAAAGAGAAGCTCTTGGAAGTTTTAAAAGAGTACAAAGGAGTGATCGCGTGGAGTGTGGCTGACATTAAGGGTATTGATTCTACATTCTGTACTCATAAAATCCTCATGGAAGAAGATTACAAACCAACCGTTCAGCCGCAGAGGAGGGTCAACCCTAACATTAAGGAGGTAGTAAAGAAAGAAGTCATCAAGCTCCTCGATGCCGGCCTTATCTACCCCATTTCGGATAGCCCATGGGTCAGCCCAGTCCAGGTGGTTCCAAAAAAGGGAGGAATGACGGTTGTAAAGAATGAAAAGGGTGATTTAGTGCCACAAAGAACGGTTACTGGTTGGCGTGTTTGTATCGACTACAGAAAGTTAAAAGATGCCACCTGGAAAGATCATTTTCCTCTGCCATTCATTGACCAAATGCTCGAAAGGTTAGTCGGGCATGAATACTACTGTTTCCTTGATGGTTTTTTAGGATATTTTCAAATTCCCATTGCCCCTGAAGATCAGGAAAAGACTACGTTTACATGCCCATACGGGACGTTTGCCTACAAGCGAATGCCCTTCGGGTTATGTAACGCACCCGCCACCTTTCAGCAATGTATGATGGCCATATTCCATGAATTAATTGAGGACAACATGGAAGTCTTCATGGATGATTTCTCGGTATTTGGAAATTCCTTCGACCTTTGTCTTTCCAACCTTAGGAAGATGTTGAAACGGTGCGAAGAAACTAATTTGGTCCTAAATTGGGAAAAATGTCATTTCATGGTAAAAGAAGGAATTGTCTTAAGGCATAAAGTCTCTGGAAATGGAATTGAGGTCGATAGAGCAAAAATCGAAGCGATATCCAAACTCCCCTATCCTACCACCGTTAAAGCCATTCGTAGCTTTCTAGGTCACGTGGATTTTTATCGAAGATTTATTAAAGACTTCTCGAAAATTGCCCGACCAATGACACAGCTTCTTGTTAAGGATGCCCCTTTTGATTTTTCTGGAGAATGCAAAGAAGCATTCAACCGACTAAAGAAGGATCTTACTCAGGCGCCTATAATGGTCACCCCTGATTGGTCTCAGCCACTCGAAATCATGTGCGATGCTAGTGATTATGCTGTAGGCGCCGTGCTCGGCCAAAGGAAAGAGAAGCATTTTCAACCAATCTACTATGCTAGCAAAACCATGAATGTAGCGCAATAAAATTACACAACTACTGAGAAAGAGCTTTTAGCTGTGGTTTTTGCCTTCGACAAGTTCAGGCAATATCTCGTTCTTTCCAAGACGGTCGTCTTCACTGATCACTCCGCCTTGCGCTACTTGTTTTCCAAGCAAGATGCGAAACCCCGACTAATTAGGTGGATTCTATTACTTCAAGAATTCGACATTGAAATTCGAGATAAAAAGGGGGCTGAAAATCTTGCTGCTGATCATCTGTCACGCTTGGAAAACCCTGATCTTGAGAAACTCGATCATACCGAGATTCGCGACTCTTTTCCCGAGGAACGGCTAATGGCCATTAAGGAAATTGAGCCATGGTATGCAGATTATGCTAACTATCTGTCCAGTAGGGTTTTGCCAAATTACATGACCAAGCAAGATAAAAGGAAATTCTTCACTACGCTAAAACACTACTTCTGGGATGAGCCCTTCCTATTCCGCATATGCCCCGATCAAATCATTCGACGCTGCGTGGCCGGAAGAGAGATTGATCGAGTTCTGAAAGAATGCCATGCGGGACCATCTGGAGGACATCACGGTATAAATGTCACGGCATGAAAGGTTTTCGATGCCGGATTCTACTGGCCTACTATTTTTCGAGACGTTAAAAGATTGGTTCAAACGTGTGATGCATGCCAACGATCGGGAAACATCTCGCGAAGGGATGAATCACCTCAGAATTATATCCAAGTCTGCGAAATATTCGATGTTTGGGGTATAGACTTCATGGGACCTTTTCCATCATCCGGAGGAAATGAATACATTCTCGTAGCTATTGATTATGTATCCAAATGGGTAGAGGCTCAAGCCCTTAGGACTAATGATGCAAGGGTAGTTATTCATTTTCTTAAAAGGCTCTTCGCACGATTCGGGATTCCCAAGGCATTGATCAGTGATAGAGGAACCCACTTTTGCAATGCTCAAATGGAGAAGGTAATGAAGAAGTATGGCGTTCCACATAGATTTTCTACTGCATATCATCCTCAGACGAATGGACAAGTATAAAACAAAAATAGGGCATTAAAGCGGACTTGAAAAAACGGTCCACCAGAATAGAAAAGATTGGGCATTCAAACTAGATGAGGCACTCTGGGCGTTTAGAACTGCTTACAGAACACCTATCAGAACAACCCCTTTTCGCTTAGTATACGGGAAGGCGTGCCACCTCCCTATTGAACTTGAGCAAAAAGCATATTGGGTACTTAAGGCCTGTAATATGGATTATTCTGAAGCAGGGTCAAATAGGTTCTTACAGCTTCAAGAATTAGATGAACTAAGGCTGGAAGCGTATGAATCGTCGATCACATACAAAGAAAGGGCAAAAAAATGGCATGATCAACGAATAAAGAGTCCTAAAGAGTTTTTGGAAGGGGATAAGGTGCTCTTGTATAATTCAAGACTGAGATTATTTCCGGGAAAACTCAAATCGAGATGGTATGGACCTTTTTCAGTAAAGAAGCAGATGAGCAATGGAGCGGTGGTGCTACTAGACCACGATGGAAGGGAATTTACCGTAAATAGACAACGTGTGAAACATTATCAGTTGGATAATAATGAAATGGTGAACGATGAAGATATTGTTTTAGAAGGAGATGACGGTAATGAAGTTACGTAGGAGCACGACTACGAGTCTAGCTACAAGACTCATAAATAAAGAAAAGCGCTTCGTGGGAGGCAACCCATGCTTAATTGTTTGCTTGTTAGTGTCATATATCTTTTAGTGATTGCTTATTCTCATGTTTAAATTTGTAAAAATGCTTTATTTTGTTTTTAGCCTCGTCTTAATTGCATATAAAGGTATTTTACATAAAGGATAAGTGTAGGGAGGATTACACACGTTTTCAAAAGAAACGTGAACATGAGAATAACAATTAATTAAAAGATATATATGTGTGTTTGTTCGAGTCAAATGCTTGTATCGAGTCATAATGGATGTTTTGTAGAAATTTTTCCAGATTCTAAAGATGTAAATTTTCCAGAAAATCGCAGACCAGTTTTTGTCAGGATAACCTGACGGCGTCAGGATCGCAACCTGACGGCGTCAGGATCGCAACCTGACGGCGTCAGGAAGGAGTAAAAACAACAAATTATTTTTTTTTTCTCGTTTTCTGAGCTACTTATAAATTTTTGGAATTTTCCAGTTCTTAATTTTCCAGAAATTCTGTAAACATCCATTCCATAAGCATTATATCCTAGTAGAGTCTTATATATATTATTACCGCCGATTTTACGCGAAGGTTTCGTTTGTTTTCTTCAAGTGTGCAGGTTTTATTTATCAAGAAGAAGAAACAAAAGATTCGAATGAGCTTTTCACGCATACATTTTTCTTGGAAAGGATTTAACCACCACTTTACACGGATCCTACCGAGCTAATCAGGGGAGTATTAGTTTCTTTCGTTTTTCATTACCCTCTATTATCATAACTTTGATACTTTCGAGGAACATTGGGGACAATGTTCAGTTTAAGTGTAGGGAGGGAAAATAAAACGGGAACTTTGAAACTATGCTTATCCTGAATTATTTGCTTTGTCCAATTGTAATTGTGTAATAAACCATGAAAAAATGTCGGTTAGGGTAATTTTGGCACCAAATTTAAAATTTTTCATGACACATAGGATTGGGCCATTAGTCTTAACAAAAGTGTCTCACGGATAGGAAGTTGCATGACTAGCACAAAAACCCTTTACCACCTAAATTCCACCCAAAATGTGAGGATCGCCCTTAGATTAGTAGGAATTAAAGCATTCATCTTTAATGCTTAGAGTGTGAACCGGTAGTATAATAGATTCTAGAACTTGTTTTGTGATGCATCCCGAGATCGCTAGTAAGACTACACTTGTGTAGTTATAAATAACTAAATGATAAGAGGCATTAGGATAACCCTTGTTTGATACCCGTAATATAATTACTTCTTCCACATCCGTTGAGTAATTCCCCCACACCTTTGCGTTGTACTCATCTTTAGTACACGATACCCCTAGTTAACCCCTCAGAGCCTATCCTTTTCGCGGTTCTCGTGATGTTTCGGTCTTTCCGGAATATCAATGAAGAGCATTGTTTACACCCCACCCCCAAATGTACACCCAAATCGCCTTAGCCTACCTTGCATGCACTCACTTTTAGTGCATTATTGTTATCACCCTAAACCCTTAGTTCAATTATCTAGTTGCTTGCATGAGTTGCTAAGTCGAGTCATATCCTTTGTACACAGTTTTGGGACGATTGGGACTCATGGGAAAAGTTAAAGTTTATGAAATGAATGGAAGGGAACGCTAAATTCTCTTATTTGCGTAATAACGTACCCCAAGTGTTTTGATATTTTCAATTCGGGTCAAATTAGTGTTAGAGTAATAAAAACTCAAGTGTAGGGATGTTCCTATAAATCCCTATCATTTTGATGTTACCGTAGAGGATGGTAGAGTAAAAGTGTATGAAAAAAAAAATTACGGGCTACTATCCTACATCTATCTTTGAATTTATGTTTGTTTATTTCAGTTATCTAGAGATTAGAGTGTCGAGTCTTGGCTTAGCAACGCCATTCTTCATATGCTTGTAACATAAAGATTTTTGACTTGCCACCACTAAATAGCCTATCCCACCAAACCCTTTGTATCCCTACCGTAAGCCTAACATTACAACCCTTTAAAAGACCTCTTTGATAGTATTTCCTTGGTGCTTACGCCAAAGCGATGGAGGTTTGATCTATTCTTAAGCCTATGGTAATCTATGTACTAGGACCGGTTAATGAGTGTTTATCTTCCATTTTCAACTTGTTATATTTCATATACACCCGAGAGATGTGAGTATCCAAACACCCCATGTGAGGTGCTAGTATGTAATTTCCGTTCTTGTTATGACTTTTGCGGGGCTTATATGTGTTGTGGATTGTTTTAAACCAATGCTTCATGACCCCTAACTTATAAATTAATTGGCTAAAAGCACATTTGCTTGAGGACAAGCAAATACCAAGTGTAGGGATATTTGATAAGGTTTTAAAATGTACCTTTTTTAGGGGTCGTTTAAGCCCTTATTTGATCAATTTTGTATCCGTTATTACTTAATATCGTTCCTTTTCACTTTTTAGGTTTCTTGAAGGCAAATTGCTGAAATGGCACTTATTTGGACGAAAAGGCGCGGATATATGAAGAAAATGGCCAAAGTCAATAATCGAGACACTCAAGCTGCTGAAATACAAGGGGACGGCGTCAGGTGTTAATTGCGACGCCGTCGGAGCACTTCTGCGACGGGACAGTAGCCAAATTGCTTATTTTCAAGTGACGGTGTCAGGCTTTAAAAGAGTAGGCCGTCGCAACTCAGACGGCCTATATTTGATCCAGACGGCGTCAGAGACTGAAGGGGACGGCGTCACAAGCATAAGGTGACGCCGTCGCAAGACTAATGTGGCCAAGACGAAACCCTAATGACGGCGACCCGACGGCGTCACAAATCATAAGGTGACGCCGTCGCGATTGTAATCTTATATATATAATCCGAATTTTTCAGTTTTCAGTGTGTAGTCTTTTGGAGTAAAAACCTAAACCGAACCAAGGCTGTCTTGTACAGTATTTTAGGGTTCCAAACCCTATCTTAGCACAAGATAAGTGCTTTACTTCATTAATTCAATTATGTCTTCAATTATTTGTGTGTATGTGATGAGTGTCTAAATACTCATCATTTTTGTACCAATTAAACTGCAAAAACATCTGAAAACACTCAGAAATGAATCAAAATGATAAAAATGTCACAAATAAGTGTTTTATGTGTTTTAAATGCAAAAATACCAAAATCTGGTGAAAAACGTATCAAGTTTGCATAATTGGTAGTTTTAGTCCCCCAAGTTTCAAAAGTTGTCAAAAACAGTCCCTGGTAAAACAAAATAAAGAAAAATATCATTTTAAGTCCTTAGGGATTCATGAGTTGTCAAAATTGGTCCTTGAGATTTAAAATTGCAAATTTACAACTTAGGTCCCTAAACTTTCAAAAATGACAAGTTTGGTCCCTGAAAATTTGAAAATGTCAAAAATAGTCCTTGCACTATTGAAACTTGTCAAAAGTGACTCTTGTGTGAACTTTGGTATATTGACAGAAATGGTCCTTCAAGAATTGGAAAATTGCATTTTGGTCCTTATCATAACTAAAACCAAGCCTTGTCAAAATAGAATTGGTCCCCTGCCAAAACCCATTTTGACCCCCCTGTCATTACCCTATTTTGGACCCCCTTGGTCAAATCCAGTCAAACAATACCCCTTACCCGCCCACACCTTATCTTCTTCTCCTTCCCACTTGACTGCAACTCAGGCCACCCTCCCATCACCTTTTCTCCTCAAACCTCCCCCTCATCATCACAACCCACCAAAATTAATGCCACCCCCCTACTTGCTAGTTCAGAGCCCACAGGTCAAAAACAGATTTCCCGCCAAAATGATCCAATGGCCAAAACGAGCTCAAGTCATCCAACGGTTCTAAAAACAAGTGGGAATCATTCAGAGGAGTGAGAGAAAGCTTTTTGATGTATAAAAAGAGAAGAGAGGCAAGAGAAGAAGAAGTAGTTAGTTTTTAAAATTTATGTATGTCGTTTTTTCTTAAAATGTCTTAATTAGCTTTTAAATTTGTAATTTCAAGCTTTATGGTACTGAAAATAAGTTGTTTAGTCAGTGTAATTCATTTTGAGCCTTAATTCAAAGTTTCACTTAAAATTCATATGTTCAAGTTCACTGTTTAAAATTTCAAATTCAAACTCTATTGTTCAAGCTTCTCATAGCTTATATTAAAGTCAAACAAGGTTATTTAAGCTTGATATAGCTTTTTGTAAGCTTGTTATTCAGTTTCAAGCAAAATATCAAGTAGGTCAACAAAAGTCAACTGTGCAGAAAATTTGGTTCAAACAGCAATGGAAATGGTTTATGGTTGATGCAGTGCTTGATTTGGATTGGAAATGGATTAGAATAGTTGTATTGGGTTTGGTTTAAGCTACAATCATAGCTGGGACACTTGTGAGTTTTGTTTACCTCATTTTCATTTTTAGTTCAATTTGCAGTCTGTGCTTATATTTGAAAGTGGGAAAGTTTCACTTTCCTACTGACTTTGTTGTAGTAGACTTTGATGCAGATCCTAGAGTTCCCCTCATCTTAGGGAGAGCTTTCTTGAGAACGAGTCGTGCTCTGATTGATGTGTTCGCTGAAGAGTTGACCATACGGGTTGACAACGAAGAACTCACGTTGAATATCAACCAAAACTCCAAGCCTCTATCCAAACAGAGTGTTGCCACAATTGATCAAAAATCTGAAAGATTCAATGCAACACTCTCAAATTTCACGGTTAAGAGGAGTATCCAAAAACGTGCTGAGTTAAAAGCTTTGAAAATCAACCCTGGTTCAAACAAATGGTTTGAAAGTTGTACCAGGAAAGTCAAGAGTGTTCTTGATGATGATGATCTAGAACCGGAGACTTTATCGGAAGTGGTGGAAATTGCTAGCTCTAAGAGCACACCACTTGTCCCACCTCCGGAATCAGTTTATCGTATCGAGTTGGTTAACTCTGTGGATGAAACCAAACTCTCTTCAGTTTCATCTGAATTGGATGATGATGTTTGTGATCCAATGGGAGACATTCTTCCCATTGAAGAATTGCTCAAAAATGTTCCTAGTCTTATTATTCCCGACTCTTCCATGCCTTCCCTCACTCCTGATGAGGAAGATGACAACTTTTGGAATGAAGTCGATGCCTTTCTTAGTGATGAGTCAATTCCAACAGGAATTGATAATACTTACTTTGATTCAGAGGGGGACATCCTTTTTCTAGAAAATCTGTTGATTGAAGAACCGTTTCCCACCCTCCCTCCCGGACATCTTATTGACAATCACCATATAAGCTTCAAGTTTAAGCTTAAAAATGTCAAAAATGGTGATTTGCTTCTTTCTGATGAGGAATGGACTTGCATTCTCATGCACATCTTTATTCCATTCTTCACAGATGGTGTGGTTGCTCTTTTCCTTTTCTCTTTCGGGAATGAGGACACCATCTTTGACCCCGGTATCATCCCTTATAGTTTCTACTATTAACAATACCGCGGTTGTATCTCGTCGGTGTGGAACTTTCTGATGTTCATATGTTTATTAACATTGTGAACGAAAGTCCGATCGAGATTGGTTTTCCACGTACTTCCCCATGAACAAATTAATTCGGGGTCGAGTCAAGCTAACGACTCGGTAATCAAAACAGTAGCTAAACATGGGTTTTCACCCGTGTGTTCCACCCTAGTGTGGGGGAGTTGCCCCCCGCTGTTGTATATAAGAGTTTCATAAAAAAAAAAGAAAAAAAAAAAGAAAAAAAAAATCTTGCTAAATAATGGCCGTAGTATTTCCCTTTTACGTTCTATGTTTCGGCATAACCGCCGGTACTTTGAATATTGAGGGCAATATTCATTTCTAGTGTGGGGGGAATTCTCACGAATTTTATCATGTAATTATACCACCCAATTCCCCCATTTTTGGCCAAATTTGTTTTTTTTTAGTAAGTGTTTTACACTTACTCAGCTTACGGTTATCAGTCCGCCATGTCTAATAAACAAAAGGATTTGCTAATCCAGGAGCAAACGGCTCTTGGTAAAGATATCTCAAATCCGTTGACGGCTTGCAATTTGCCCAAAATTGTATGGTGTTCAGCTCACCATATCCTTAAAAGTGAAGAGTTGGCTAGCCCGCAAGTTTATGGCTTGTGGTAAAGGCAGTGGAAAAACCATAATTGGTAATCAGCTCACCAAAGATAATATTGATAATTTATCTAAGAGTTGGCTAGTCCAGAAGCAAACGGCTTCTGGTAAAGACAAATCAAATCCGTTGAAAGCTGATGGTTTGCTCAAAATCATTTGGTTATCGGTGTACCAAGGTTCTTACTTGAACTGAAACATTTGGCTACTCCAGAAGTAATGGCTTTTGGTAAAGAGATGAAATCCATTAATTTTTCTTAAAACATTGCTAGGGACTAGAAATATCTTAGTGTGGGGGATTGATGAGTGTCTAAATACTCATCATTTTTGTACCAATTAAACTGCAAAAACATCTGAAAACACTCAGAAATGCGTCAAAATGATAAAAATATCACAAATAAGTGTTTTATGTGTTTTAAATGCAAAAATATCAAAATCTGGTGAAAAACGTATCAAGTTTTCATAATTGGCAGTTTTAGTCCCCCAAGTTTCAAAAGTTGTCAAAAACAGTCCCTGGTAAAACAAAATAAAGAAAAATATCATTTTAAGTCCTTAGGGATTCATGAGTTGTCAAAATTGGTCCTTGAGATTTAAAATTGCAAATTTACAACTTAGGTCCCTAAACTTTCAAAAATGACAAGTTTGGTCCCTGAAAATTTGAAAATGTCAAAAATAGTCCTTGCACTATTGAAACTTGTCAAAAGTGACTCTTGTGTGAACTTTGGTATATTGACAGAAATGGTCCTTCAAGAATTGGAAAATTGCATTTTGGTCCTTATCATAACTAAAACCAAGCCTTGTCAAAATAGAATTGGTCCCCTGCCAAAACCCATTTTGACCCCCCTGTCATTACCCTATTTTGGACCCCCTTGGTCAAATCCAGTCAAACAATACCACTTACCCGCCCACACCTTATCTTCTTCTCCTTCCCCCACTTGACTGCAACTCAGGCCACCCTCCCATCACCTTTTCTCCTCAAACCTCCCCCCTCATCATCACAACCCACCAAAATTAATGCCACCCCCCCCTACTTGATAGTTCAGAGCCCACAGGTCAAAAACAGATTTCCCGCCAAAATGATCCAATGGCCAAAACGAGCTCAAGTCATCCAACGGTTCTAAAAACAAGTGGGAATCATTCAGAGGAGTGAGAGAAAGCTTTTTGATGTATAAAAAGAGAAGAGAGGCAAGAGAAGAAGAAGTAGTTAGTTTTTAAAATTTATGTATGTCGTTTTTTCTTAAAATGTCTTAATTAGCTTTTAAATTTGTAATTTCAAGCTTTATGGTACTGAAAATAAGTTGTTTAGTCAGTGTAATTCATTTTGAGCCTTAATTCAAAGTTTCACTTAAAATTCATATGTTCAAGTTCACTGTTTAAAATTTCAAATTCAAACTCTATTGTTCAAGCTTCTCATAGCTTATATTAAAGTCAAACAAGGTTATTTAAGCTTGATATAGCTTTTTGTAAGCTTGTTATTCAGTTTCAAGCAAAATATCAAGTTGGTCAACAAAAGTCAACTGTGCAGAAAATTTGGTTCAAACAGCAATGGAAATGGTTTATGGTTGATGCAGTGCTTGATTTGGATTGGAAATGGATTAGAATAGTTGTATTGGGTTTGGTTTAAGCTACAATCATAGCTGGGACACTTGTGAGTTTTGTTTACCTCATTTTCATTTTTAGTTCAATTTGCAGTCTGTGCTTATATTTGTATTTGTGGACATTAAATGGTTTAAACCTGTTCAGTAGTTGTAACTAGGATAATTAGATTAAACTTCAGTTTTAGCTTAAGTTAAATCAGTGATTGGCTTAGATTAAAAGTTCAAAACAGTTTCTACAAGAGTGTTTGGATCAGTTGTCTATATTGAGCTTAAGCTCTTGTTATTGCTTGATACCTGTCTACTTAGTCTTAATATTGTCCACTTGAACCATTTTAGTCATCAAATTGTGTTTGCAAACCTCAAAAGTCAAAATCCATTTTAAACTGTCTCAATTTCAAGTCTGCTAAGAGTTTGAGATATCAAAAACTTGTTCTGTGTTTAGATTACATAGAAATAGCTTGCATCAGGTTTAATTCACCATATAACATCATATTCAGTTATCAAATCAAGATTAAAGTTCATAAAAGTCAAAGTTATCAAATCTGTCAAAAAGTCAAAACTTGCAATTCTCAGTTTGCACCCAACTAGAGAGATTTTTCACAGGTTCATTATTGGTCCAAATCAAGTCAAACTTTGGGATTAATAACTTTAACTGGTCTAGTTTCTTTTTTAGGATTTTTGTAGATTTTTAGAAATTTTTCTTAAGCTCCAAATAAGCTTGTCAAAAAGGGCTTATATGCCCTGTTCACAAAACTCAGTGAATGCTGAGTTTTCTCAGCTTATTGCAGGGCTTGTCAAAAGCTCCTCAGAGCTTTTCTTGGTCTAGTTTTTGGTTTATAGGTTCCTAGCCAGGTCTACTTTAGACCCCAACATCTGGTTTTGAGTTTGGCTTATTTGAGCAGCTTATTCTTAGGCTGCAAGGTGATACCCAAAACCTGTTTTTAAGCACTTAATCTAAAAAAGCCAAAACTGTGTAGTTTGCATTTCAATGGTCTAAGCTTGTTGTAATTTGTTGCTTTTGAGTAGTAATAGCTTATTATAGCTTCTGTGAAGGTTTGGTGCTCATTCAGTACCTTGTGCTTATTTCAAGTGCTTATTACATAAGCACTTACACTGCAGTTTCATTTTCCTTCACACAAGCCCATTTTTTTTCTATTTTTCTTAGATTCAGTATATTAAATTAGACTTTTCCTGAATTTTTCATATTTTTCTAGGACAGTTTGCTATTTTTCTTAATTAAAAACAGTTTTTAGGCCATTTTAATTAGCTTTTAATACAATTAAATCAGAAAAAGTTCAAAAAAATAATTTTTCATTTTTCTTAGGTTAAGATAAATATAAAAAGTAAAAAAATTATTTTTCCAGATTTTTCATAGTTAAATTTGTAATTTTTAGTAATTTAATTAGTTTTTAGTTTTTAATTCATAAAAAATAGAAAAATAATCAGAAAAATATAAAAATAGTTTTGAAAATTCTCTTTAGTTATTTTAGATTTTTCCAAGTCATAATTTCATTTTTCTAGCTTTATTTCATATTTTCTTGTATTTTAGGTTATTATTAAATAGTTAAAAATAGTTTTTAATTAATAATAATTAGATAAATAGTTATAAAAATAATTTTCTTTTTCTAAAAATCTTCTTTTATCATTAGGTTTGTAAAAATTTCATTTTCATATTTTTAGGATTAATATTGCTTCAGTTTCACATTTTCTTTTGTACGTCACGTAGTTTTTTAATTTAAGTTTTATAAAAGAAAAATCAAAAACATCAGTTTAAAAATAGTGATAGCGTTTATTTAATATAGTTTATCTTTTTAATTTCCTTTAATTTGCATTTAAGCCCCTTTAATTTATAAACTTTCTCTTTAGGTATAATTATTCACAATCATATCTCCTTATCCTTTCAAATCTTCTCGATCACTACACGTTTGACTATTCTCGCACAGCTCGTTGGGACATAACGACCTGGGGAAAAACTATACTCTCCTGGACTTCATTGCATTTGTTTCCAGGCTGTTTTAAGTTTGTTACGGTTGGCCATTCACAAGTGGCTAGCTTGCGTGATAAAACTTGACTGTTTGGGAGCGAACCAAATTTTGGCGCCGCTGCCGGGGAGCTGTGCTAATTATCTTATGTTTAGCAGATTAGTGATTTGAATAATCACTCCTTGTTCATACCATCTATCTATATCTATATATTTTCTTATATAAAATCCAAAAACCCAAAAACATCCAAAAACGTATAAAACACAAAAATATTTTTCTTTTGTTTCTATATATGTATCAAAGATAAAAATACAAAAAGATTTGTCGTTTTTTTTTTCTTTAATAATAACAACGTAAAAGATTACTACCGCAAACCAAGGCAGTGTACTACCTAACTGGGGGTACGACCATAATAAGTTCCCGAACCAAAGATTTAAAACTTGCCTTTGTGTCCTTGTGATTGGTGTACCTTTTTCAAAGAAGCCATTCATCTTGTGATTATTGGTTTAAGTTCACTATTGTTTTGCCTCGATCTTGTCTTAATTGGATTTGTTGTTATATCTACTTGTCAGAACCAGAAAAAAACCAAAAAGATTCTTCTTACCCCATTTTCATCAATTTCATAATTCCCTTCCTTAACTCTGAGAGTCCTTAGAGTTAACTCTAGTGCATGCGCACTCGTTCTTCTAGATCATTGAGTCCTTTTCGTGATCTAGCATAAATTCCTAGACGACGTTCTCGTAGACGTGCTGCCCAAATAGTCGAACCCGATATTCGTACTATTCCAAGCAACAATATGGCAGACGAACGAACTATGGCGGAAATGCTCCAAGCACACACCGAGGGTTATGGAGATGCCATCATTTTACCAGTAATCAATTCTGATCACTTTGAATTGAAGACACATTTGATCCAACTTGTGTCTACAAATCAATTCCACGGGTTTGATCGAGAAGACCCGTATGCACACATCCGTTGGTTTAACAAGTTGACTTCAACCATCAATTTCAAGGATGTGCCACAAAAAGTCATCAAGTTGATGCTATTTCCATTCTCACTTGAGGGGACAGCCCGGATTTGGCTGGAAAAAGAACCCCCTCGATCCATCGAAACTTGGGAGGAACTTGTTCAAAAGTTTGTCAATCATTTCTTTCCTCCATCAAAGACGACTAATCTTAAAAATGAAATTTCTGGATTTCGTCAAAATTTCGATGAAAACTTTGGAGAGGCATGGGAGAGATTCAAAGATCTCCTCAGGAAATGCCCCCATCATGAATTCACGGAGCTTCAACAAGTCAATATCTTTTATAATGGGTTGAACGGTAACGATCAAGATTCTTTGAATGCAGCCGCCGGTGGCAATATCTTGAATCGTAAGCCTAAAGATGTGATTGAGATTTGCGAGCAAAAATCAAAAGTTCCTATTTCTCGCAACAAAGTCAATACTCCAAACACTCCTGCTTCTTCATCCAGTAACTCTTCTGAGTTAGCCGCTCCGATAGCCGCTCTAACGGATGTCATCCGTTGTATGATGAAAGATGTAAAGGAAATCAAAAGCGAAATTCATAAGCCGGAACCAATCAAAGCCGTAAACAAGGTGTGTGAAACTTGTAGTGGTCCACATGCGTATTATGATTGTCAAGCAACCGATGCTTCCTTTTACCAAGCTCCCGTAGCTTCTGTAAATCACAATCAATACCAACCACAAGCTGATCCTCACTACCGTGCACCTGGCGGTATGACACCACCTGGTTTTCCTCCTGTGCAAAACCATGGCAATCAAAATCGCTTTGTTCCGAATCAAGGACAAAACTTCAATAATTCTCAAAATTTCAATCAAAACCGGAACAATTTCAACCAACCATATCAAGCTCCAAATCAGCAAAGTTATCAACAACCTTCTCAAGCTCCCCCACCAAATGACTTCATGAAAATTACTGAGTCAAGCATACGTTCAATGCAAACTCAGATCAATAACATGAGGGTTGAGCTAAAAAAGGAAATTGATACCACAATGT
The DNA here is from genome assembly GCA_019973895.1 of Chrysanthemum seticuspe. Classification (NCBI taxonomy): domain Eukaryota; kingdom Viridiplantae; phylum Streptophyta; class Magnoliopsida; order Asterales; family Asteraceae; genus Chrysanthemum; species Chrysanthemum seticuspe. Next base: position 98,572,544 of record BPTQ01000002.1, read on the forward strand.
CTCGGCAGACAAATGAGTTGAAGAATATGATGAGTAGTTTCATGAACATGAATATGAACCAAGCTTCATCATCTTCTGGAGGACTCCCAAGCAATACAATTCCTAATCCCAATGCCGAGTTGAAAGCCGTCACCACTCGTAGTGGTAAGACGCACAATGGACCTTCGACTCCAATGCCTCCTCCACCAGGAGCAATGAGTCAAGTTACCGAGGATACAACGGACAAGGTGCAATTATCAAGCCCATGAAGTACCGCACACGTCCTACCTTCGGTAGTCCAAGCTTTAAGTCCGGAACCCGAAGTTCCGAAGACAAACTCTGAGCCCGAAATGACTTCCATCCCGGCTCAAAAGTCTAGTCAGCTTCCTTACCCATCAAGAATGAATGATGAGAAGCTCAAAGACAAAAACAAAGAGCAAATGGAAAAAATTTTCCAAATCTTCAATGAACTACACTTTGACATAAGCTTCGTTGATGCTCTCGTTCTAATGCCTAAATTTGCATCCACGCTTAAAGGCTTACTGAACAACAAAGATAAGCTATCTGAGATGGCTAAACCCCTCTCAATGAGCAATGCTCAGCGGTCCTTCTCAAGAAGCTTCCCAAAAAGCTTGAAGACCCCGGTAGATTTTTAATCCCGTGTGATTTCTTGGGGATGGTTCAATGCTCCGCCTTGGTCGATCTTGGCGCTAGCATTAACCTCATGCCACTCTCAGTATGGAAGAAACTGTCTCTTCCTAAACTTTCATCCACTTATATGACACTCGAGCTAGCGGACCGTTCCATAACGCGTCCACTTGGGATAGCCGAGGATGTCGTGATGAAAGTGGGAAAGTTTCACTTTCCTACTGACTTTGTTGTAGTAGACTTTGATGCAGATCCTAGAGTTCCCCTCATCTTAGGGAGAGCTTTCTTGAGAACGAGTCGTGCTCTGATTGATGTGTTCGCTGAAGAGTTGACCATACGGGTTGACAACGAAGAACTCACGTTGAATATCAACCAAAACTCCAAGCCTCTATCCAAACAGAGTGTTGCCACAATTGATCAAAAATCTGAAAGATTCAATGCAACACTCTCAAATTTCACGGTTAAGAGGAGTATCCAAAAACGTGTTGAGTTAAAAGCTTTGAAAATCAACCCTGGTTCAAACAAATGGTTTGAAAGTTGTACCAGGAAAGTCAAGAGTGTTCTTGATGATGATGATCTAGAACCGGAGACTTTATCGGAAGTGGTGGAAATTGCTAGCTCTAAGAGCACACCACTTGTCCCACCTCCGGAATCAGTTTATCGTATCGAGTTGGTTAACTCTGTGGATGAAACCAAACTCTCTTCAGTTTCATCTGAATTGGATGATGATGTTTGTGATCCAATGGGAGACATTCTTCCCATTGAAGAATTGCTCAAAAATGTTCCTAGTCTTATTATTCCCGACTCTTCCATGCCTTCCCTCACTCCTGATGAGGAAGATGACAACTTTTGGAATGAAGTCGATGCCTTTCTTAGTGATGAGTCAATTCCAACAGGAATTGATAATACTTACTTTGATTCAGAGGGGGACATCCTTTTTCTAGAAAATCTGTTGATTGAAGAACCGTTTCCCACCCTCCCTCCCGGACATCTTATTGACAATCACCATATAAGCTTCAAGTTTAAGCTTAAAAATGTCAAAAATGGTGATTTGCTTCTTTCTGATGAGGAATGGACTTGCATTCTCATGCACATCTTTATTCCATTCTTCACAGATGGTGTGGTTGCTCTTTTCCTTTTCTCTTTCGGGAATGAGGACACCATCTTTGACCCCGGTATCATCCCTTATAGTTTCTACTATTAACAATACCGCGGTTGTATCTCGTCGGTGTGGAACTTTCTGATGTTCATATGTTTATTAACATTGTGAACGAAAGTCCGATCGAGATTGGTTTTCCACGTACTTCCCCATGAACAAATTAATTCGGGGTCGAGTCAAGCTAACGACTCGGTAATCAAAAACAGTAGCTAAACATGGGTTTTCACCCGTGTGTTCCACCCTAGTGTGGGGGAGTTGCCCCCCGCTGTTGTATATAAGAGTTTCATAAAATAAAAAAAAAATAAAAAAAAGAAAAAAAAAATCTTGCTAAATAATGGCCGTAGTATTTCCCTTTTACGTTCTATGTTTCGGCATAACCGCCGGTACTTTGAATATTGAGGGCAATATTCATTTCTAGTGTGGGGGGGAATTCTCATAAATTTTATCATGTAATTATACCACCCAATTCCCCCATTTTTGGCCAAATTTGTTTTTTTTGAGTAAGTGTTTTACACTTACTCAGCTTACGGTTATCAGTCCGCCATGTCTAATAAACAAAAGGATTTGCTAATCCAGGAGCAAACGGCTCTTGGTAAAGATATCTCAAATCCGTTGACGGCTTGCAATTTGCCCAAAATTGTATGGTGTTCAGCTCACCATATCCTTAAAAGTGAAGAGTTGGCTAGCCCGCAAGTTTATGGCTTGTGGTAAAGGCAGTGGAAAAACCATAATTGGTAATCAGCTCACCAAAGATAATATTGATAATTTATCTAAGAGTTGGCTAGTCCAGAAGCAAACGGCTTCTGGTAAAGACAAATCAAATCCGTTGAAAGCTGATGGTTTGCTCAAAATCATTTGGTTATCGGTGTACCAAGGTTCTTACTTGAACTGAAACATTTGGCTACTCCAGAAGTAATGGCTTTTGGTAAAGAGATGAAATCCATTAATTTTTCTTAAAACATTGCTAGGGACTAGAAATATCTTAGTGTGGGGGATTGATGAGTGTCTAAATACTCATCATTTTTGTACCAATTAAACTGCAAAAACATCTGAAAACACTCAGAAATGCATCAAAATGATAAAAATATCACAAATAAGTGTTTTATGTGTTTTAAATGCAAAAATATCAAAATCTGGTGAAAAACGTATCAAGTTTGCATAATTGGGAGTTTTAGTCCCCCAAGTTTCAAAAGTTGTCAAAAACAGTCCCTGGTAAAACAAAATAAAGAAAAATATCATTTTAAGTCCTTAGGGATTCATGAGTTGTCAAAATTGGTCCTTGAGATTTAAAATTGCAAATTTACAACTTAGGTCCCTAAACTTTCAAAAATGACAAGTTTGGTCCCTGAAAATTTGAAAATGTCAAAAATAGTCCTTGCACTATTGAAACTTGTCAAAAGTGACTCTTGTGTGAACTTTGGTATATTGACAGAAATGGTCCTTCAAGAATTGGAAAATTGCATTTTGGTCCTTATCATAACTAAAACCAAGCCTTGTCAAAATAGAATTGGTCCCCTGCCAAAACCCATTTTGACCCCCCTGTCATTACCCTATTTTGGACCCCCTGGGTCAAATCCAGTCAAACAATACCACTTACCCGCCCACACCTTATCTTCTTCTCCTTCCCACTTGACTGCAACTCAGGCCACCCTCCCATCACCTTTTCTCCTCAAACCTCCCCCTCATCATCACAACCCACCAAAATTAATGCCACCCCCCCCCCCTACTTGCTAGTTCAGAGCCTACAGGTCAAAAACAGATTTCCCGCCAAAATGATCCAATGGCCAAAACGAGCTCAAGTCATCCAACGGTTCTAAAAACAAGTGGGAATCATTCAGAGGAGTGAGAGAAAGCTTTTTGATGTATAAAAAGAGAAAAGAGGCAAGAGAAGAAGAAGTAGCTAGTTTTTAAAATTTATGTATGTCGTTTTTTCTTAAAATGTCTTAATTAGCTTTTAAATTTGTAATTTCAAGCTTTATGGTACTGAAAATAAGTTGTTTAGTCAGTGTAATTCATTTTGAGCCTTAATTCAAAGTTTCACTTAAAATTCATATGTTCAAGTTCACTGTTTAAAATTTCAAATTCAAACTCTATTGTTCAAGCTTCTCATAGCTTATATTAAAGTCAAACAAGGTTATTTAAGCTTGATATAGCTTTTTGTAAGCTTGTTATTCAGTTTCAAGCAAAATATCAAGTTGGTCAACAAAAGTCAACTGTGCAGAAAATTTGGTTCAAACAGCAATGGAAATGGTTTATGGTTGATGTAGTGCTTGATTTGGATTGGAAATGGATTAGAATAGTTGTATTGGGTTTGGTTTAAGCTACAATCATAGCTGGGACACTTGTGAGTTTTGTTTACCTCATTTTCATTTTTAGTTCAATTTGCAGTCTGTGCTTATATTTGTTTTTGTGGACATTAAATGGTTTAAACCTGTTCAGTAAATGTAACTAGGATAATTAGATTAAACTTCAGTTTTAGCTTAAGTTAAATCAGTGATTGGCTTAGATTAAAAGTTCAAAACAGTTTCTACAAGAGTGTTTGGATCAGTTGTCTATATTGAGCTTAAGCTCTTGTTATTGCTTGATACCTGTCTACTTAGTCTTAATATTGTCCACTTGAACCATTTTAGTCATCAAATTGTGTTTGCAAACCTCAAAAGTCAAAATCCATTTTAAACTGTCTCAATTTCAAGTCTGCTAAGAGTTTGAGATATCAAAAACTTGTTCTGTGTTTAGATTACATAGAAATAGCTTGCATCAGGTTTAATTCACCATATAACATCATATTCAGTCATCAAATCAAGATTAAAGTTCATAAAAGTCAAAGTTATCAAATCTGTCAAAAAGTCAAAACTTGCAATTCTCAGTTTGCACCCAACTAGAGAGATTTTTCACAGGTTCATTATTGGTCCAAATCAAGTCAAACTTTGGGATTAATAACTTTAACTGGTCTAGTTTCTTATTAGGATTTTTGTAGATTTTTAGAAATTTTTCTTAAGCTCCAAATAAGCTTGTCAAAAAGGGCTTATATGCCCTGTTCACAAAACTCAGTGAATGCTGAGTTTTCTCAGCTTATTGCAGGGCTTGTCAAAAGCTCCTCAGAGCTTTTCTTGGTCTAGTTTTTGGTTTATAGGTTCCTAGCCAGGTCTACTTTAGACCCCAACATCTGGTTTTGAGTTTGGCTTATTTGAGCAGCTTATTCTTAGGCTGCAAGGTGATACCCAAAACCTGTTTTTAAGCACTTAATCTAAAAAAGCCAAAACTGTGTAGTTTGCATTTCAATGGTCTAAGCTTGTTGTAATTTGTTGCTTTTGAGTAGTAATAGCTTATTATAGCTTCTGTGAAGGTTTGGTGCTCATTCAGTACCTTGTGCTTATTTCAAGTGCTTATTACATAAGCACTTACACTGCAGTTTCATTTTCCTTCACACAAGCCCATTTTTTTCTATTTTTCTTAGATTCAGTATATTAAATTAGACTTTTCCTGAATTTTTCATATTTTTCTAGGACAGTTTGCTATTTTTCTTAATTAAAAACAGTTTTTAGGCCATTTTAATTAGCTTTTAATACAATTAAATCAGAAAAAGTTCAAAAAAATAATTTTTCATTTTTCTTAGGTTAAGATAAATATAAAAAGTAAAAAAATTATTTTTCCAGATTTTTCATAGTTAAATTTGTAATTTTTAGTAATTTAATTAGTTTTAAGTAGTTTTTAATTCATAAAAAATAGAAAAATAATCAGAAAAATATAAAAATAGTTTTGAAAATTCTCTTTAGTTATTTTAGATTTTTCCAAGTCATAATTTCATTTTTCTAGCTTTATTTCATATTTTCTTGTATTTTAGGTTATTATTAAATAGTTAAAAATAGTTTTTAATTAATAATAATTAGATAAATAGTTATAAAAATAATTTTCTTTTTCTAAAAATCTTCTTTTATCATTAGGTTTGTAAAAATTTCATTTTCATATTTTTAGGATTAATATTGCTTCAGTTTCACATTTTCTTTTGTACGTCACGTAGTTTTTTAATTTAAGTTTTATAAAAGAAAAATCAAAAACATCAGTTTAAAAATAGTGATAGCGTTTATTTAATATAGTTTATCTTTTTAATTTCCTTTAATTTGCATTTAAGCCCCTGTAATTTGTATACTTTTTCTGTAGTTATAATAAATCACATCTCTTTTCTCGTTCAAATCTTCTCGATCACTACACGTTTGACTATTCTCGCACAGCTCGTTGGGACATAACGACCCGGGGAAACACTATACTCTCCTGATCTTCATTGTATTTGTGTCTGAACTGTTTTAAGTTTCTTACGGTTAGCCATTCACAAGTGGCTAGCTTGTGTGAGAAAACTTGACGGTTTAGCACGAATCAAATTTTGGATTTGAAATGATAAGGAGATATGATTGTGAATAATTATACCTAAAGAGAAAGTTTATAAATTACAGGGGCTTAAATGCAAATTAAAGGAAATTAAAAAGATAAATTATATTAAATAAACGCTATCACTATTTTTAAACTGATTTTTTTCATTTTTCTATTACAAATTTAACTTAAAAACTACGTGACGTACAAGAGAAAATGTGAAAATGAAACAATATTAATCCTAAAAATATAAAAATGATATTTTTACAAACCTAATGATAAAAGAAAATTTTTAGAAAAAGAAAATTATTTTTATAACTATTTAATTAATTATTATTAATTAAAAACTATTTTTACTTATTTAATAATACCCTAAAATACAAGAAAATATGAAATAAAGCTAGAAAAATGAAATTATGACTTGGAAAAATCTAAAATAACTAAAAAGAATTTTCAAAACTATTTTTATATTTTTCTGATTATTTTTCTATTTTTTATGAATTAAAAACTATTTAAAACTACTTAAATTGCTAAAAATTACAAATTAAACTAAGAAAAATCTGGAAAAATAATTTTTTTACTTTTTATATTTATCTTAACCTAAAAAAATGAAAAATTATTTTTTTGAACTTTTTCTGAATTAATTGTATTAAAAGCTAATTAAAATGGCCTAAAAACTGTTTTTAATTAAGAAAAATAGCAAACTGACCTAGAAAAATATGAAAAATTCAGGAAAAGTCTAATTTAATATACTGAATCTAAGAAAAATAGAAAAACATGGGCTTGTGTGTAATAAAATGAGACTGCAGTTATAAGTCCTTATTTATAAGCACTTGGAATAAGCACAAGTTACAAACTGGGAACCAAACTTTCACAGAAGCTATATTATGCTAAAAGGACTCTAAAACAACTTATTACAACAAGCTTTAACCTCTGGAGTACCAATTACACAGATTTGATGATTTGAGCTTAATGCACAAAAACAGATTTGAGGCTACTACTTTTAAGCTAGAAAATAAGCACTTAAATAAGCAAGAAACTGAAAACCAGATGTTGGGACCTCAAGAAGACCTGGCTAAGAGCTTAAAAACCAAAAATCAGACCTGGACAAGCTCTTATGAGCTTGTTGAGAAGCCTGTACAAACCTGTGCAAACTCAGTGTTCACTGAGTTTGTGAACAGGGCAAATAAGCCCTGTTTGACAAGCTCTGTTGGAGCTTTTACAAAATTACTAAAAATATATAAAAATCCTTTTAAGACACTAGACCAGCTGAACTTTTAAAGTCCTAAGTTTCACTTGAATTGACCAAAAACTGAGTCAATGAAAAATCATCCTATTTAGGCTCAAACTGACTTTTGCAAGTTTTTGACTTTTGACAGTTGTGAGAAGGTTGACTTTTGTGAACTTTGATTCAAATTTATTAACTGATATTGATGTTTTGTGGTATAATGAAACTAAGGCAAGCTACTCTAGTGATTTCTAAACATGAAACAAGCTTTTACTATTCTTAAAATCCAACAGTGATGAGATTAGAACAGATTCAATATGATTTTGACTTTTGATGCTATGCAAATGTAATATTGAGACTAAAATGATTCAAATGGACTCAATGGATACTAAGTAGAAAGATATTGAACACAAGCAACAGCTTAAGCTTAAACAGACCCACTGATCCAAACACTCTTTTAAGACACTGTTTGATCTTTTAACCTGGCTAACCACTGATTTAGTATATATTATCACTTACTCTGATTATAATTATCCTAATTATAACTAAGTAGACAGGTTTAAATTACTTGATGACTACAGATTCCAGTACAAACACTTATGCAAACTGAACATGATATGGAAAATAAGATCAAACTCACAACTTGTCCAGCCTATGTTGCAGCTTAAACCAGAACCAATACCACTATTCTATATCAAACCCAATCCAAATCAAGCACTGCATCAACCATAAACCATTTCCATTGCTGTTTGAACCAAATTTTCTGCACAGTTGACTTTTGTTGACCAACTTGATATTTTGCTTGAAACTGAATAACAAGCTTACAAAAAGCTATATTAAGCTTAAATAAGCTTGTTTGACTTTAATATAAGCTAAGAGAAGCTTGAACCATAGAGTTTGAATTTGAAATTTTAGACAGTGAACATGAACATATGAATTTTAAGTGAAACTTTGAATTAAGGCTCAAAATGAATTACACTGACTAAACAACTTATTTTCAGTACCATAAAGCTTGAAATTACAAATTTAAAAGCTAATTAAGACATTTTAAGAAAAAACGACATACATAAATTTTAAAAACTAACTACTGTCTTCTTCTCTTGCCTCTCTTCTCTTTTTATACATCAAAAAGCTTTCTCTCACTCCTCTGAATGATTCCCACTTGTTTTTAGAACCGTTGGATGACTTGAGCTCGTTTTGGCCATTGGATCATTTTGGCGGGAAATCTGTTTTTGACCTGTGGGCTCTGAACTAGCAAGTAGGGGGGTGGCATTAATTGTGGTGGGTTGTGATGATGAGGGGGGAGGTTTGAGGAGAAAAGGTGATGGGAGGGTGGCCTGAGTTGCAGTCAAGTGGGAAGGAGAAGAAGATAAGGTGTGGGCGGGTAAGTGGTATTGTTTGACTGGATTTGACCAAGGGTTCAAAAAGGGGTAATGACAGGGGCCAAATGTGTATAGTGGCAGGGGTCCAAAATAGATTTGACAAGGGTTGGTTTGTTTATTAATGATAAGGACCTTTCTTGTAATTCTGCCAAACTAGAGGGACCAAACCTGTAATTTCTCCAAAGTTGTCACAAGGACCAAAACTGACAAGTTCCAATAGTACAAGGACCAGTTTTGACATTTTCAAATTTCAGGGACCAAACTTGACATTTTTGAAAGTTTAGGGACCTAAGTTGTAAATTTGCAATTTTAAATCTCAAGGACCAATTTTGACAACTTAGGAATCCCTAGGGACTTGAAATGATATTTTTCTTTTATTTTGTTTTACCAGGGACTGTTTTTGACAACTTTTGAAACTTGGGGGACTAAAACTGCCAATTATGCAAACTTGATACGTTTTTCACCAGATTTTGATATTTTTGCATTTAAAACACATAAAACACTTATTTGTGATATTTTTATCATTTTGATGCATTTCTGAGTGTTTTCAGATGTTTTTGCAGTTTAAATGGTACAAAAATGATGAGTATTTAGACACTCATCAGTATGCTTGCATGTTCTCCATGTCCGGCTAATTTATTTGTGTGTTTGCTTAGGGAATATGAAACTTGATTATTGAATATTGATTGGTTGTCTCTTATCTTAATTGTTAATGATCTAGTAATGCGATAGGTCATTCGTTGTGTAGTTAATGCTTGATTAATCTTTGTGAACCTTAGGCTATAACACCTAGAGTAGTTGTAGGCTAAACCATCCAAAGAGTACCTTAGAGTTAGAGTTTATAATTCCTAGAGATTTTGTAGATGAGACCCTTTGGTAGTTTCAAAGAGTTAGGGATAAACGCATACCCTACGACTTTAGACACACAACGCGATTAAGAATAAGGACGTGACAATTCAACCATCAATAGGAGATAATTAAGGAGTAATAAAACCTAAGTAAACACATCTTTAAACTATCATAAGAGCACACAATAATTAGACATAGACTACATACACCTTAGATTAGATAATTAGATAAGTAGAGTAATCGGTAGAAATACCAACCCCCAAATCCAAACCCCGAGATTCGTACCTTTCTAATTCCTAAAAAAATATAAAAAGATAAAAAATAATCTTCCTCAACCCCAACCTTAGCGTAGTAACTTCTCACTAGCATTCCTATTCCCCTAGAGAACGATATCAATACCCGTGGCTTACCCTAATACTACACTACAATGATTAGGTTCACTGCCTAGGGTGTTATAAAAATTGCTCGAAGAAAAGGAAGTTCCTTTGACCCCGAACGCGCTGCGTAAGCGTATCAATTATGTTATTGCCAAGATTTTCGGTTTCTATAAGGATTGCTTGAACTTAGGACCGGAATATAGAACTGAGTGGGGAGAGGATGAACTCTTAGAAAGGTGCATCATAGGGCACTTTTACAACATGTAATCACCCACTAGAGACCGTCATGAGGAAGAAGGTGACGGTAATGAAGTCACGTAGGGGCACGGCTTCGAGTCTAGCTACAAGACTCATAAATAAAGAAAATCGCTTCGCGGGAGGCAACCCATGCTTAATTGTTTGCTTGTTTGTGTCGTGTATCTTTTATTGATTGTTTGTTCTCATGTTTAAATTTGTAAAAATGCTTTATTTTGTCTTTAACCTCGTCTTAATTACATATAAAGGTATTTTACATAAGGGATAAGTGTAGGGAAGATTACACACGTTTTCAAAAGAAACGTAAACATGAGAATTTCAATTAATTAAAAGATATACATGTGTGTTTGTTAGAGTCAAATGCTTGTATCGAGTCATAATGGATGTTTTGCAGGAAATTTTTCCAGATTCTAAAGATATAAATTTTCCATAATTTTTTTCAGAAAATCGCATACCAGTTTTTGTCAGGATAACCTGACGGCGTCAGGATCGCAACCTGACAGCGTCAAGAAGGAGCATAAACAACTGATTACTTTTTCTCGTTTTCTGAGCTACTTATAAATTTTTGGATTTTTCCAGGTCTTAATTTTCCAGAAAACCTGTAAACATCCATTCCACAAGCATTATATCCTAGTTAGTAGAGTCCTATATATATTGTTACCGCCAATTTTACGCGAAGGTTTCGTTTGTTTTCTTCAAGTGTGCAGGTTTAATTTACCAAGAATAAGATACATAGGATGAGAAGGAGCTTTTCACGCAAACGTTCTTCTTGAAGAAAGATGTAACCACCACTTTACACGGATCCTACCGAGCTAATCAGGGGAGTATTAGTTTCTTTCATCTTTTATTACCTTCCATTATCATAACTTTGATACTTTCGGGGAATATTGGGGACAATGTTTAGTTTAAGTGTAGGGAGGGAAAATAAAACGGGAACTTTGAAACTATGCTTATCCTTGATTATTTGCTTTGTCCAATTGCATTTGTGTAATAAACCATGAGAAAATGTCGGTTAGGGTAATTTTGGCACCAAATTTAAAATTTTTCATGACATATAGGAGTGGGCCATTAGTCTTAATAAAGCGTCTCATGGATAGGAAATTATATGACTAGCACAACAACCCTTTACCACTTAAATTCCACCAAAATATGAGGATCGCCCTTAGATTAGTAGGAATTAAAGCATTCATCTTTAATGCTTAGAGTGTGAACCGGTAGTATATCAGATTCTAGAACTTGTTTTGTGATGCATTCCGAGATCGCTAGTAAGACTACACTTGTGTAGTTAGGAATAACTAAATGATAAGAGGCATTAGGATAACCCTTGTTTGATACCCGTAATATAATTACTTCTTCCACATCGGTTGAGTAATTCCCCCACACCTTTGCGTTGTACTCATTTTTAGTACACGATACCCCTAGTTAACCCCTCAGAGCCTATCCTTTTCGCGGTTCTCATGATGTTTCGGTTTTCCGGAATATCAATAAAGAGCATTGTTTACAATCCACCCCCAAATGTACACCCAAATCGCCTTAGCCTACCTTGTATGCACTCACTTTTAGTGCATTATTGTTATCACACTCAACCCTTAGTTCAATTATCTTGTTTCTTGCATAAGTTGCTAAGTCGAGTCATATCCTTTGTACATAGTTTTGGGACGATTGGGACTCATGGGAAAAGTTAAACTTTATGAGATGACGGGAAGGGAACGTTAAATTCAAATTCCCTTTATTTGCATAATAGTGTACTCCAAGTGTTTTGATCTTTTTAATTCGGGTCATATTAGTGTTAGAGTAATAAAAACTCAAGTGTAGGGATGTGCCTATAAATCTCTATCATTTTGATGTTATCGTAGAGGATGGTAGAGTAAAAGTCTATATAAAAAAAATCGAAAAAAAAAAGAAAAAGAGAAAAAGAAAAAAATAGAGTGTTGATAAAAAAAAAAAAAAAAAAAAAAAAAAAAAAAAAAAAAAAAGTCTACCATCCTACATCTATCTTTAAAATTATGTTTGTTTGTTTCAGTTATCTAGAGTCTAGAGTGTCGAGTCTTGGCTTATCAACGCCATTCTTCGCATGCTTGTAACATAAAGATTTTTGACTTGCCACCACTAAATAGCCTATCCCACCAAACCCTTTGTTTCCCTACCGTAAGCCTATCATTACAACCCTTTAAAAGACCTCTTGGATAGTCTTTCCGAGGTGCTTACGCCAAAGCGATGGAGGTTTGATCTAGTCTCAAGCCTATGGTAATCTATGTACTAGGACCGGTTAATGAGTGTTTATCTTCAATTTCCAACTTGTTATATTTCATATACACCCGAGAGATGTGAGTATCCAAACACCCCATGTGAGGTGCTAGTATGTAATTTCCGTGCTTGTTATGACTTTTGCGGGGCTTATATGTGTTGTGAATCGTTCTAAACTAATGCTTCATGACCTCTAACTTATAAATTGATTGGCTAAAAGCACATTTGCTTGAGGACAAGCAAATACCAAGTGTAGGGATATTTGATAAGGTTTTAAAATGTACCTTTTTTGAGGGGTCGTTTAAGCCCTTATTTGATCACTTTTGTATCCGTTATTACTTAATATCGTTCCTTTTCACTTTTTAGGTATCTTGAAGGCAAAATGCTGGAATGATACTTATTCGGACGAAAAGGCGCGAATATACGAAGAAAATGGCCAAAGTCAAAAATCGAGACACTTAGGCTGCTGGAACTGAAGGGGACGGCGTCACTCACAACTAGTGACGCCGTCGGACAACTTTTCTGACGGCTTAGTAGCCAAATTGCTCATTTACAAGTGACGACTTCAGGTTTTAAAAGAGTAGGGCGTCGCAACTCAGACGGCCTTGATTTGATCCAGACGACGTCAGAGACTGAATGGGACGGCGTCACAAGCATAAGGTGACGCCGTCGCAAGACTAACGTGGCCAAGATGAAACCCTAATAACGGCGACCCGACGACGTCACAAATCAAAGGGTGACGCCGTCGCATTTGTAATCTTATATATAGAACCCGAATTTTTTAGTTTTCAGTGTGTAGTCTTTGGAGTAAAAACCTAAACCGAACCAAGACTTTCTTGTACAGTATTTTAGGGTTCCATACCCTATCTTACATCAGGATAAGTGTTTTACTTCATTAATTTAATTATGTCTTCAATTAATTGTGTGTATGCTTGCATGTTTCCCATGTCCGGCTAATTTACTTGTGTGTTTGCTTAGGGAATATGAAACTTAATTATTGAATATTGATTGGTTGTCTCTTATCTTAATTGTTAATCTTATCTTAATTGTTATTGATCTAGTATTGCGATAGGTCATCTGTTGTGTAGTTAATGCTTGAGTAATCTTTGTGAACCTTAGCTTATAGTACCTAGAGTCATTGTAGGCTAAACCATCCGAAGAGTACCTTAGTTTTAAGTTTATAAATCCTAGAGATTTTGTAGGCCATAACCTTTGGTAGTTTCAAAGAGTTAGGGATAAACGCATACCGCGATTAAGAATAAGGACGTGACAATTCAACCATCAATAGGAGATAATTAAGGAGTAATAAAACCTAAGTAAACACATCTTTAAATCATCATACGAGCACACAATAATTAGACATAGACTACCCACTAGATTAGATAATTAGATAAGTAGAGTAATCGGTAGAAATACCAAAACCCCCAAATCCAAACCCCGAGATTCGTACCTTTCCATTTCCTAAAAAACATAAAAAAGAAAAAAAAAATCTTCCTCAACCCCAACCTTAGCGTAGTAACTTCTCACTAGCATTCCTATTCCCCTAGAGAACGATATCAATTCCCGTGGCTTACCCTAATACTACACTAGAACGATTAGGTTGACTGCCTAGGGTGTTGAAAACTTGCTCGACAAAAAGGAAGTTCCTTTGACCCCTAACGACGCGTGTAACGTTATCACTTTAGTACTATACTTGATTGTATATTTTAAATTTCAGACTTCAACTCCTATGCACGACAAATCTGATGAAGATTGTTTTACCAAAAATGCCATGGTAATATGAATTAATATTTATTAACCCTTTATCTATTTTTAATTTAGTAATAAATTTATAATATATTTTGAAATTCAGACTTCAAGTCCAATTCATAATGAAACTCGGAATGATAGCCCTATTTTTGATGATGTTGATGCTGATGATGGGAAGCTGTTTCACATTAATGATAAAAAGGTTATGTTCTCCGTAATATTACTTTTGTTTATCCTTATTTTGTTACATACCTAAATCTGCTTTGTTTACTACAGACCTTAAGCCCAGAACCGAGAAATCGACATGTGTTGTTGCTGATGGCGAACAAGGGAGGCTTAATTATCTAGACCCTATCGCTTATCCATCCTCCATGTCGCAGCTTGAGGGTTTATGTCTTCCAGATGAACCATTCCCGGTAGTTGATCACATGCAAGTTGATGCTCCTAGTCATATGAATTTACCTAATTTGAAACACCAATTTTCTCAATCGGCTGTTGACGTACGTATATAATAATTTCACCTGCACTATCTACAGTTGTTTGCTACATTTGGTCATCTATTATAGTTGTGTTTTTCTTGTATAATTACAGTGCAATAATTTTAATGATGATTACGCTGATTACATAGAAGGTAATTCAATTGGTGTGAATGAATTACAAGAATCGATGTTTCCAATTGAAGAGGACAAGTTTGATGATCATGGTGCTTTGAAATTCAACGAGCCTGGGTTACATATGGAAGAGCCGAAGGAAGATGAACACAAGGCTGCTGTAAACAAGAGAGGCGATGCGAAACAGCTAGTGAGGGAGTGTTAAATGTTGATGAGAAATCTGGAGAGGCGGTTCAAGGTAATCAAAATAACATTGTTGATTGCAATGTTACTGAGATAGCTTCTCATGATGGTGAGAAAGTAATTGAAGGTGTGTTACAAATGGAAGATATGGGGGATGATCATACGAATCATGTTGAAGAGAAAAAGGATGACGATGGAAATGTTAATGAGAAATTAGGGGAGGCGATTATGGATAATGAAGATAACATTTTTTATGGCCATGTTAATGAGAAAGTAAGTGAGGGTGTGTTAGTTGTGGCAAATGAGACCGCAAGCAAGGCGGTATTTGACAAAATTGATCGTGATGCTGAGAAAGCAAGAAAGGCCATGTTTCATAATTCTGAAAAAAACACACATGTTGTTTCACATGAAGGACGAGCCAATAAGCCTTTGACTACAGCTTTTGAGGTACTTTTTTACAACTGTATTATTTTTAATGTACAACTACATTAAATTTCATAAACTACATTAACTATATTATCTTTAATATACAACTATATTATTTTTTCAACCTACTATTAAAGTTCAAAAAGCGATGTTATTTCAATGCTGAACTTTGCACACAGGATTTATGTGTGCTAAAAGGAAGAGAAATTCAAGTAAGGCTCTACAGTCACCTTATGATGGCCTAGCAAAAAAGAAAACTACTAAGGCCAAAGTCACCCAAGAGAGTACTCCTCTTTTGAAAGAAGATGTTGACTCAAAAAGGTCAAAGCAGGGAGGCAAGTGTTTGCAGGACCGATATGTGAACCTCCCACCCACAACTCCACAATTGCCGAAAAGGCGTTCCAAAAGACTCAAAAAGGGATTATTTCCCCATGTGGTCAAGAGAATCAGTTGGAACCATGTGTAGAGGTATACCAGAACTATCTTTACAAACAGACAGCATAAAGACATTATGTAATTTGTTTACTAGAATATTCATTAATCTGGTTTTTAAAATTTTTTAGGATCTGTCACATCCTGAAGGTTGCGTTATCAAGAAGATTACTAAACTATCGTGTATGGATATGTTTATAAAAAAATGTTTTAAGTCATCACATAACTTTCCTTGGGGTAAAGCGACATCGTTGTTCATCGAAAATTTTGGTTAGCTTTGTTGGGGTATGGAAGGGGTAATAAAAGAGGATGGCTTGGGGATGAGGTACTTAACAGTTAGTTTTATTATATATTATATTAATTTTCATAAAACAATGATTTTCATTTGAATAGCTTAAAAGTATGTATTTTATAAAATAAAATAAAAAACTTGCAGCATCTGGATCTTTGGGTTGATCTAATGTGGCAGTTCAGGCCGGCCAATGCCGATTGGGCTATGGCTAGGCCATTTTTCTCGTCTTCTCTCCTTGATGGGTCTATATGTACCTACTACGCCACTGGTGAACGCTATCCATTGCCATGGTCTAGTGTTGAGAAGATTTGTATTTAAAGGCCATATTTTCTTGTAGATACTTGACCCACAACTCTATAATCAAAATGTTTTTAATTATGAAAAAGTTTCTTTGTTCACATGTAGGTATACTTTCCTGTGAACATACCCGATTGCCACTGGTTTCTCGCCGAGTTACAAATTCGTACAGGAGTTGTAACTATTTACGACTCACTAGGTATGCTAGAACCTGAGACGAGAAGTGAGAATATAAAAATGAGGGCCACTTTTGAGAGAATGCTACCAAAGTATCTAAAGTTGTGTAAAGTTCTTCAAACCAAATCTATATCTGTTTCTGATTATAAGATCACCTTTCGAGTTGCTGATGATGTCCCTAGACAAGTTGATCTATACGGCGACTGTGGAATATGGATCTGTATTTTTTTGCACAGGTTAACAACTTAAGCATGAAGGTTGATGATCCTCTTCAAGTTTCTTTGGCCTATCGAGAGAATATCGTTCAGTACTTTTGGAAGTATAAGGTGGCTGTTCATAAAAATGATGGATAAAGAAGCATTTCAACTCTTTGGGTATGGCTTCTATTTGGGTTTAGACTTTTGTTGTTCAAACAAATGTAACCACAAACTGTACGAGTTTTTTAAGCACTTCTACCTGGAGGACCAAATATGTATTGTTAGGACATCAAAAGACAAGTTCTTTTGCATGTATGTGTAGTGCAACTTGGTATATTGCTAACAGTCATTTCATTAAGCACTTATGTGTTATTTGGTATGTCTAGTGCAACTTTGCATAAGTCTTAGCTTCACCACAACATGTACGCTTTTTTTAAGCATTTCTTTTGTATATGCGTGTTGTGATATTGTAGTTAACAACAAACATTATGTGTAACTTGGATTTTTTTTTGCAAAACAACCATTTCATTAGGCAACATTTAATAGTTTACAACAAACATTGACAATTGATTACAACCAATATTATTGCTAAAACAAACACAACTTTGCTAAAAGACCATAACCTACATAGTACATAAAACTTATTGTTAAACAGATTACCATAACCAAACCTATTACCCAACAGTTATTGCTAAAACTAAAGCAATGAAGAGAACAATCAAACTGAAAACCAACACAACTTTGTCATAAACTTGCACTCTTGACTTGATAAAAGTCAACTCATCCAACATTTTCATGATATCATTTTTTGAAACCTCAATAACTTCATTCGAGACTGAACGCTTTCCCATCTTCATTCAATGTTTCTTTTCCTCATGTTCCTTGTAAAACAAATCTTTGTAATACTGACTTGGTAGTTTCGGGTCTGGGAACCCATAGAAGTTACATTTGGTCTCTTGGTCCTAAAAAGAAGTTTTGTTAAATTCACATATTCAACCTAACAAATAAAATAAGTATAATGGATAATAATATTACATTATTTGGACAAGCCTTGAATCTTCTACCAGGATGCTTCCGGGTCCAAGCGGTTTGTACTTCAACTGGTAATGGTATTGGACATTCGCAGTGTGTATCATTAATGTAGTAGCCCAAGGTCTTTCGATTAGATTTGAAAGTAGAGGTAGAGGAAGCCATTGTTTAAGTGACCCAATTGTTAACTTTAAATTTTATTTTATTTTTTTAACGGGTATTTACAAATGCAAATGAGTACAGTTGACACATTTCTAGTAGAGGGACATCAAAATTTGGCGGGAAATATACTTTGTAAATGAGAGGGTAATGAATATTGTGGAGGGAAAATTTTAAGCGGATTTTATATTGAGCGACTAAACAATCCACTTTTTCAGCGAATTTTAATTGGGTTTGTTAACCTTGGGTAGTTGATGTTCTTTATTGCTATGTACAATCCCAGACACAAATTAGTCAAACAAACAATATTTCCACAACCAAATAAAAATGACTTCGACTAATTCCCAAAAATTCAAAGTTTATTTGGAATTTGAAAGATCAATTCGTGGAGTTTTACTTCCAGTAGACATTACCTACCTAAATCTGATTAAGTATGTCACTAAAAAATACCAGATTACAGATAACAGCATAAGTTTACACTACATGTCCGGTTCAACCAAAATTGATGTAAGTGACGATGATGATGTTTCCTTCTTTTTTCTTGAAATATGTTGTAAGCAAAACGCGATTCAGACACTATACATCAAACTTATCGAGCAATCTTCTGAGGTAAAGCCGTATACTTTTTCTAACCCTCTTGATATTGATCTTAATGTTCCTTTGTTGCCTCACGAATCTCATTTTCAAACACCAAAAGTTCAAGATCATAATCATGAGCGTGCAGGCGAAAACGTTAATGATGATGTTCAGCCTAGTTGGCAGAAAACCACATTTCAAAATATCCCTGACCCACCCCCTGCACCTGATCCTATAATTAAAAAGTTAAGTAACCATAAACACCCTGTAGTATCTAAATTAAAGGTGGGTATTAGGTTTAATGATAAGCAAGGATGCATTTATGCAATAGGACTAAAAGCTTTGATTGATGGTTTTGAGTATAAAGTTACTAAGTCATGTAATAAAAGGTACAATGTAGCTTGTGTGGAAGAAGATTGCAACTGGTACATTCGCGCACGAAAAAGTGTTGTTAATTGATACTTCTGTGTGACTAGCATTAACGACTTGCATACATGTTCCAGAATCAAAATTTAGCCTAATCATCGAAACGCTACCCAAAAATTACTGGGTCACATACTTGTTGATAAATTGAGGGATAGCAGAAGGGTCTATACGGGTGAGGACATAAAAAAAGATTTTAATATTGATTGGAAAGTAGACATTTCTTATAAACGAGCTTGGGGTGGGAAAACCATTGCATTAAAGTTGCTGAACGGTTGCCCCACGGATTCTTTTTAGCAGTTTCCGTATTACTGCTATAACTTAAAGTTGGAAAATGATGGGACAGTAACATACATTGACACAGATGATACAGATCAATTTAAGATGGTATTCATTGGTTTCGGTGTTGCTGTAAGATTTTCTTAAATTCTATTATTTTTAATTTAAATTTAGAGTTAATTACATAAATCGTCCTTGCGGTTTGGTCAAAGTTACAGATCTTGTCCCTATACTTTTTTTAGCGCGTTTCGTCCCTGTGGTTTACAAATCTTACGGATCTTATCCCTGATCTGACCCGGTCCCAAAAAAGGACCTCCCTTGCAAATCTCTCTAACGTGAGGGCTAACGATCGTTATACAAACCACATGGACGATTTATGTAATTTACTCTTTTAAAAAAAAAGTTTTTTCTTTTTAGTTTTATTATTCAAATTTTTTTTAATTATATTACGATTAAATTTTTTAATAATTTTTTTTTTAAATTTAATTTTAATTTTATTATAATAAATTTAAAAAAAAAACAAAATTTAATTTTATTATATTTTTTAAAAAAAAAAACTGTTTTTTCTTTAAAAAAATTAATTTTATTAAAAACTGTGGTATTTTTTCGACATTCTCATTTTATTTTATTTCTCTTTTGATATTGTACATATCTTAAGACGTCATGGCATACTTGAAACTGAAGAAATAAGCTCGCTTTCCCTTTAGTGGTGAGAATGTTTTCAGTTTGGACTTTAATCAAGGTTTTTTTTTAAGTTTTCTCATAAAACAAATGTTCTCATAAATTTTACAAGTACTTTGGTAATGTTATTATTATGAGAGAACCGAGAGGTAGAACATCAAAAATCCATCATTCCAAGCCACCAAACCATGAGAGAGAGCAGTAATCAAAAAGCCTTAAAAAAGTTTTTTTTTTTTTTTTTTTTTTTTTTTTTTTTTTTTTTTTTAATTTTACTTTAATTTTTTTAAAGAAAAAACAGTTTTTTAAAAAAAATATATTATAATAAAATTAAAATAATTTTTTTTAATTTTCTTAGAGTAAATTACACCGTTCGTCCTTGTGGTTTGCGTTGACCGCATGGTTTCGTCCTTTGACCAAAAAAGTTGCACCGTTCGTCCTTAAGTGTGAAAACGTTATGCGCCGTTCGTCCCTCCATCCAACTGGGCCCACTAACGGTCGTTAAGTCTTGTTAACCTGAGGGTATAATGGTCATTTCAACACCATAAGGACGAACGGTGTAGTTTACAATTTTTTTGTTTTTAAGCATTGTACATCACTTGCTAATTAGGTGAAAAAAGTCAATTGTCTCCAATATATATGTTTCCTCATTCTTGTCGCCTTTCTCGTCCAACCACGAACCATCTCCAATAAAAGTGAAAAAAGGATATTTACCCATCTCTTTCTTAGGGATAACCAGAGATCAAAACAAAAAATAAAAATGGATCTTCAGTACCCTCCTTTTCCCCCTTGGTTTCCAATAAAACATCAATATAGAAGCTTTTTGTCTTCTTCACTAACCCTAAGGCCGACCAAACCCTCCCCCTACCTTTCTTCTAGGTCGACTCACCACCGGAATCCGGCCACGCGTCACCGGAATTTACACCACTTACCCCATCGTGTAGATCGTGACCCCGTGATTCTTTTGACGTGACATACGCGCCGTGGACCCCAACCACGTCATCGGAATTTGACCATGATTCCTTCATGATACCACTAAATTGAAGCTTGAATTGTCTTGTATACACCTTTAACTGCAAAACCCCCAATTCAATTTTCAAAAACCCTAAGTTTTACTCAACCCTAATTTTTGTAAAAATGGTGATGAAAACTGAATTGGTGCTTCTTTCCATTTGAATCAGTAAATAGAGGTATAAGTGGGATGCCTTGACCTTGGGTGGTGATAGTGATGTGTGCTTCTCTTCCTTGACCTTGGGTGGCTCGTGCGTATGGTGGCAGTAAAAGGAGTGGGGAGACAAATTGTTTCATGTATTTAGGAGTATGAACATGAGAAGAAGAAAGGTGGATGCCATATATCCATTTTGGGATTTTTGGCTTTTTGACCTTGGCGATATAGCAGACTAGAAGAGAAGGAAAATGGATGAAGAGGTTTTGGGGAAATCTGCATTTCTTTTTCTCTATTTGTGTGTGGGACGCGTGTGTGAGGAAGACAAAAGAGAGAAGAAAGTGAGGGTATTTTAGTATTTTTATCTGAGTTTAACAGTCAAACTTAACGTCGTTTGGTCAAGGGACGAACGGCGCATAACGTTTTCACACTTAAGGACGAACGGTGCAATTTTTTTGGTCAAAGGACGAAACCCTGCGGTCAACGCAAACCACAAGGACGAACGGTGTAATTTACTCATTTTCTTATAACTTTTTTTTATTTTTTTTTAAATTTAAAAAAAAAATAAAAATAGTTTTTTAATTTATTATAATAAAATTAAAATTTGTTTTTTTTTAATTTATTATAATAAAATTAAAATTAAATTTAAAAAAAAAGTTTTTTTTATTAAAAAATTTAATCGTAATAAAATTAAAAAAATTTGAATAATAAAACTAAAAAGAAAAAACTTTTTTTTTAAAAGAGTAAATTACATAAATCGTCCATGTGGTTTGTATAACGATCGTGTAATTAACTCTTAAATTTATTACCTTCATTATTATGTAAATAGTATTCATTAAGCAATTTCTGATATAATAAAATAGATTCGGAGCTTCTTACGTTTTATGCACCCATTGCTAATCATTGATGCCGCACATCTTAAAGGGAGATACCTTGGTACAAATTTGGTCGTTGTTGGAATGGACGGAAACAACCAGATTATACCTATTGCAACAAGGTGAGACCAATGAATCATGGTCTTGGTTTTTGAGCAAACTTAAATAATGCATTGGTGAAGTAAAAGATTTGGCCATCATCTCTGACAAACATCCGGCAATTGCACATGCATGTAGTACCATTTGTCCTAACGCCTTTCATGGTTTTTGTTATCGTCATTTGATGAACTGCAATATGAAAACTAGAAAGCGGAAGGCTATATATTGGAGGACAGGAAAAGCTTACACAGAGCAGGAGTTTCATGATTCAATTTCTGAGATTCAATCATTAAAACTGGAAGTGTATAGAAAACTAAAAGATGAAGCTGGATTTAATAAATGGTCACGGGCTTACTGCCCTGCAAACATGTACAATTATATGACCTCAAATAGTGCAGAATCAGTAAACTCTGTAACCAAAGATGTTAGGAAAGTTCCAATAACCCAGCTAATGGAGTACTACCGAAAGCTTTTACAAAAATGGTATTTTGATCGTCGAGAAAAATACAAAGGTAATTCATAAAAATTGTCTATTATATTTGGTTTATCACATATTTGGTTTATCGCTTCAAAATGTATTATGCTTGGTCTATCACATATTTGGTTTATCGCTTCAAAATGTATTATACTTGGTCTATCACTTCAAATATGTAGGCGTTTTTATATATATATTTTTTAATTTCAGATGCTCCAACGGATGAACTTACCGAATGGGCAGCTGCAAAAGTAAACTATAGAATGGCAAAGAGTGCTAATTGGGTTGTTAACGGAATTTAGATGCACAAAATGTACCAAGTTACTGATTCAAAACATGTTCATATTGTTGACTTTGACAAAAAAGAATGCAATTGCCGCAAATGGCAGCTATCGGGTCTACCTTGTGGTCATGTTTGTGCTGTGTCTAGAGTTGAAGTTTTGACTGACACTAGCAGTTGGGCAATGGATTGGTTTAAGAAAACATCGCTAAAAAATACATACGAAGAAAGGATTTATCCTTTAAAAGAAGTATCCTTGTGGCGTATTCCTGATGACTTGCAAACCGTAAAACCACCTGCTATGGATAAGCGGGCAACCTGGAAGACTGAAAAACAAAGAACGTATCCGATCACATGGGAAGAGCCAAAAAGCATAAACTGTGGCAGGTGTGGAAAGAAAGGACACAAAAGACAGTCATGTACTCAACCGTTGATCATAAAAAAGGTAAGTGTCCTCCTATATTTTATTTCAATGTATACAATTTTGTATGTACATAATAATATTAGTTTTATTTTAACTAATGTCACATCTCGGAAATGTAAAAGAAACTTCCAATCGTGCACCCCTACTAACGAGGATGCAGTGGAACAAGAACGACACGGAGGATAGAGGACGCGTGTAGAGATCGAACAGGGAGAAGCAAGTGGTCAGTCACACAACGATTTTGTATGGAACTGTGAATCATCTACTCCTCAAAACAACGTTCCTAACAACATTCAGTCACAACCTGTGTCGTCGAGTAACGCCAATGTTCCAAAACACAGGTTGTTTAGTAATGCAAACGTTATTCATTTGGACGATTTCTAGTTGTTATTTCCATTTGAACTTTAACACAATGGAAGCATAACTTATCAATTTCGTAGTATTTTCTATGTTTTATCAAAAATTGTTCCATCTATACCAATAATAATCTATGGTTGATGCCTCACTCGAACTCTATCCCATACCCTACTCGATGTTGAAGCTACTCTGCCTTTCGGAACCCAAAAAGAAAGCCGGGCGCTTGAGAAGCTATGAAAAACCTGAAAAAAAGAATCTGCTTTCCATCTTTGAGCTCAGAGGTTACGATCGTCTCCTCATTAGGCTACAGGAGTGGCTTGCTTTTATTTGTTTTTTTTTTTATGTTACTTTGTGACAATGTTATTCATTCTTGTGGAACTTGTGGCACCATTATTTACAATCAACTATTGAACATGCCATCTACATCCTAATTTTTAATTTCTTTTTGTAATTATAACATCTGCATATTTTTGTTTTTTTTCTATATAAACATATACGAGTCAGGCATATAGTGTAACATCATTGCATAAGGGTATGCATGTGATGATTTATTTACTTTTTATTTTGTGTATTTAACTTGCAAGTATATTTTCACACAACATCATTGAATAAATAAGTAAGCAAAAACAATGTCAGGGCTGCCTAAATGTGATGAGGTAAGAGCCGCTGCTAATAGTAACAACTAGACAGACATGATGATTTACTACTGTCGTAACGCTGTAATTGAAGATGTTCAATTGGCAAGAAAGGTGAATATCCTAACTCAATAATTGGTTAGTCTTAATCGTAAAAGGGTTGCCGTTATTCAAGAGTTGGAAACTGTGAGAAAGAAGGTGCCACAAAAAACTGTTGAGTTTCTGAAGCAGGAGCAAGCCCTTAATGAACAAAAAGTGATGCAAATGAATATCTTGGCGGGCGAACTGGAGCTGAGTGCTCGTAACAAGGATTTCTTTATTCATAGGCTTGAGGGTACGTTGCCGCTATAAGTGTTGTGAGATATGCCAAGTGCTTTCCTAATAACACTTAGTGTTATATCGTATGTGCTTTCCTAGTAACTAAGAGTATTATATGATCCGTGCTTTTCTAATAAGATATTGTATTCAATAAAATTTCCTAGTAACTAGGAGTTAAATAAAGTTTATTTACTTACCTTTTTTTTGTCTTGAAGAGTTGGATGGTCTTGAACCTTTGGTCTTCTCAGTTGGTTTGTTATGCTCTCCAATCTATGGGATTTGAATTTAAAATAAGATAGCGAAAGAGATTCAAATGAACAATAAGCAACACATTAACATAACATTGTGCCCCTTACTATTATACCTAAAGGTATCGTCTGACCTTTTTGCATCCATTTCTTGTTTTCCAAATTTTTATGCCTAACCGTTATACAACAATACAACATTGAGATTCTACATAATATGACATAAGAATACTACAATACAACAATGAGCTTCTACAAACAAAACTCATAAACAAGAACAACCAATGACATACAAAACACTACTGAAAACAGCATACAAAATCCACACACAACAAAAACCAACACTGAAACGATAACAAACTAACCAAAAAAGCAGTATACCACTAATAAATACCATTGACCATTCAGAAAATACCATTAGGTTACCATAATTACATTGTTTCATAGCGAAAACACCCCAAAAATTGCAATCCATAACAGATTACATAACTTTGATAATCGCAATGACGCACATAAACAGACTAAAGGTAGGCATAGCCTACCAATCTACATACCTATATCAACACTAATAACCATCCAAAAGACTAGTAACTTCATAACTTACTACAACATAAAATGGCAATAAACATCCAAAAACCCCAAAAGACTCTGAACGACGCTACCCATCAGATAGCTCTTCATCGATCTCCATCAACCTAACATGATCTTCCTTATCCTTAATCCCTGCACGTTTTCCAGCAACAACTGTAGTCATTGCATCGAGTACATAACACTCCACACGCTGAATTTTCATAAGACACCCCAAAACATCCACAGCCTTTTCATTATTTGGCCCCATAAAACGCGTCTCCCTTATAGTATCTTCACGCTTGTGAATCTTCTCACGCAACTGCCTAGTCTCTTCCTCCATACGAAGCAGAAAACAACGATCCTCGCTGATCTCACTACTAAACAGGAACTTAAAAGCCCCATCCAAATCATTGGAACCGCTTGCCTGTTTTAGTTCTTCGATATTGGGGATCGCCGCCATGGTTGTTTTTGGTAGGTGGACGCACACAATGACGAGATAATAACACACACTAATACCACCACACTAATACCCCCAAGAATATAAATACCCAAATCTACTAAAAAAATTAGATGATACGCAAAATGAATACTTGCAAAACATAACTGAAATAATAACGGAAACAAACCGTTCCTTTTTTGAAGAAAAAAATGATAATATCACAAAACAAAAGAATATATCAAAATGTAACAAAAAAAAACCTTAAGGTTTATCTTTTGTTACAAATATGACCTCCAAATCCAACCATATATATGAACACTTTTTCCGATGCAGAAATGAACCGTCAAAACATATATGAGAAACTAACATCATGTAAAAAGATATAACAAATATGAAAAAAAAAAAAAAAAAAAGTAGTATAACTTCTAAATAATATATCTTTTATAAATAAGAAACACAAAAAACATTACACTTAATACTAACCGACATACAAAATAAAACCAACAAAAAGATTGCACCTATTACTAAACAATGTATCGCATAATCGACATAATGAAACTCACAAAAAATAGCAACCCCCCAAAACTCACCCATACTTATGCAACCAAAAATTATTAAAAGTATTAAACCGCATATCTAACACATTCAACCGGTACTAAATAAAGTTTTTAATATTTCTTTTAAAAATGTATAAGAAAAAATAAATTACAGGCCCCCTCGTAAAATTTCCACGACAAACCCACCCGCAGCAACGCGCGGGCTAAATCCCACGTTTATAATTGTAAACAAACAAAATATTTTCATTACGTCATAACGCGATTTCTCTTGACACTCATATTACGATGTCACAAACACTACGTAAATGTAATTTACTGGTATAAATGGTTTGATATGTTACTATTTGCATGAGAAAGAGGCGATCATCATTAGACTTGCTATTTCAAAGTACTAAATGACAATAGACATTTTGTGCTTATAATAATTACACTCTCTATTTAATCCTCTCTAACAACTCCTTCTCTCGACTATCACAACTATCAACACATTACAATCACATAAAAAAAACCCTTATCTCAACCACCAACAAAAATGGACAACCCCCGTCTTGTCATTTGTGAACAACTAGCCCATGCTGCAAACTCTCGATCGGTGAAGGCCATGATGCTAGTCGAATACTGGGGAGAAGTAAGGGACACAGTTCGTGATGAATTAGATCTCAAAGAGAAGGTAGACGAACTAACTGCTCGTGTTCAGCGTAAGGATGTGCTAATTCAAGAGCTGTTGGTTCTAGGTGGAACGTACTCGTCTGTTAGGAGTGTTGGGGACATGAGAAGGATGCAACTGGAAGATAGGGCTAAGATTGCCAAGCTGGAGGCCGCCGTATTGGAAAGGCATGCTTGCGTTAGTTCTTTGTTATCCTTCATTCAACATCTGGAGTCAATGGTCTTTTGACTTTGTGAAGCCTTTGTCTTTGTTATCTTATGGTCTTTTGTGTAAAGCTTTGGTCCTTGATGTTAGGTTTATGTTTGTTTAGGTAATGTCAAGCTTTGATTAGGTTAGGTCAGATCTTTTTGGGCTACTGATGTAGCCATGTAAATATATGGTTATGAAAGTAGGGTTATGTGTTGATACAGTTTGATGGTGAAAGTTGACTAGTACCTAGGGTTGATGTACTAGTTCAGTGTAGATGCTTTTGTTTATGTTATCAATCTTAATCTTATTTGTGTGTGTATTTTAGTAAACAACCTACATTCAATCCTATTACAAAAAAAATGTATCGCATAATCGACATAATTAAACTCACAAAAATAGCAACCACATAAATACCCAAAACTCACCCATACGTATGCAACCAAAAATTAATAAAAGTATTAAACCGCATATCTAACACATTCAACCTGTACCAAATAAATTTCATAACTGAAATAACGAGCTTGGTAGCCCACGCGTTGCCGCGAGGATGTTTTTGCTGGAGGTAATTCCGTGAAAAAATAGGACTAAAACGTAAAAAAATGGAACATTACAATTTTTCTTACTTTTTTCTTCTTCTAGTTAATATCTCTTGAGTAATATAATTGTATCTTTCTATCTAACTTGTATTTTTTTGAGTAAAACATAATATGTTTGTTTAGTTACAAGGGTAACTTAACATGTATTTGACTTGTAACTAAATTTTAAATTTTTTGATTACATATGCAACTTTTTTTTTAACGAAATTAGATATGTAAACTTTAATACTCAGCTTCTTGATTATCCATAAATTTGTATTAATATAGAATTGAACGAAATTAGCTAGGGTTCTGGTCGGTTTAAAGTGATTGTGGCCATAAATTGCTAAGATGAAAAAGGCGCTTTTAAAAAGTCGCTCAGAATATATTGTTTATGTGATAGTACTTTACAGTTGTCGTATTGTGTAACAAAGTCGACTAAAAAAAGTTGCTTAAATAACTAGTTAAAAAAGTCGCTTAACAATTTTCAGCCATTTTAGTCTCCATATAAAATACACCCTATCAATAATAGTGAACCCGGAGATGACCACAGATTAGTTTTGTTATAAGAAGTTGAGATAATAAACCTTTTAGACATGTTTAGTCATTAATTTAAACTGTATAGTTATTTATTACGTTTTTCCAAACTGTTTGGAAGAGGGATTTGAATAAGTTAAACATTCGAAAGTCAATGAAAGAAAGGGCACCTAAATACATATGTCGAATATAATATCTGTAAATCAAATATACAATTTAGCTATTAAACTATTGTCAGTCCATACACGTTTGCAATATGTTTATACCATGTTTCCCGCCTCCTAATGTCATGGTTATTGTGATGCATAGAAACCTATGAAATTCAAGAAAAAAAAAGGTTAAATCTTGCAATTAAGTATACAATTGCATAAAGTGTTATAACATTTACAATTGTGTATCAATCTTTTCTTTCACTTTTTTTTTAATAACTGCAGATGTAGTTCTTTTGGAGTAGCCTTTACAAAAAATGGTAAGGTATGTAAAAAGGTTGGTTCAAGGTGGCTATCAAATAAAAAGGGCTTATAAGTCAAAAGGGCATAATTACTAATTGTTGCTATTGGTGGCTCAAGGTGGCTATCTAATCAAAAGGGCTTATAAGTCATATACAAACACACATAACCAATCATAACCAAAGGAAAATTTTAACTTTAAACACACACACATAGAGCAAAAATCGTTGTTTAAAGGAAATAAATAAATAAATAAATTAAAAAAATGACTGCACCAATGCCTTTCTGCAATGAGTTAGCTACTGCTGCTGGTTCTAGTTTGGTTAGGGACATGATAGTTGTCCGATTTCAGAGGGAGGTTATCGTCACTATGTTGGATGAAGCAGAATTAAGGAAAAAAGCCCAAGATATTAGGGCTCGTGTTGCTGAGAGGGATTGTGTGATTGGAGAGTTGGAGCTTTTGTTTCCTTTTGATTCTTGTGTGCAAAGCATTTCACAGTTGAATAATTTGCAAAATGAAGATTTGACAGAAGTGCAACGATTTTGGTGAATGTCATGAAGAAGCAGAAGCGAGCAGGGGAGCTTCTGTCATTCATTGAGAAGCTGAAGTGTATGGTGTACTGATCTGGTTTCTTTTGGTATTTGTCAAATGTATTTTGGGTTTAAGGTATGTTGTAAATGGCTATGGTTGTGGGGTTATGTTGACTAAGACCTAGTAAGGTTTATGTTTATGTTTATGGATGTTTTAATAAACCTAGTAAGGTTTATTTTTATGGATCTTTAAATATATGCTCTTTTTTATTTATGTGTTAGTAGCTTATGAATTTAAGATTTATGGTTTCTAAGTACTTTTGTTGGAACATACCTGTGTCTAGATATATGGTGTAACCTGCTGGCTTGCTATGATGGTGTTGCAGCCATGTAGTGTTTAATTGACCTTGCTATTGATGCGCGTACAACGCGCTCGGGGTCAAAGGAACTTCCTTTTCGTCGAGCAAGTTTTTCAACACCCTAGGCAGTGAACCTAATCGCTGTAGTGTAGTATTCGGTAAGCCTCGGGTATTGATATCGTTCTCTAGGGGAATAGGAATGCTAAAGAGAAGTGTACTACGCTAAGGTTGAGGTTGAGGAAGATTATTTTTTATCTTTTTTAATATCCTAACCATACTAGAAAAACTTAAACACACCAACAACTCTTGTTCCCTCAACAGGAAAATGTGCTCCTCCAAGTCCTCTTCTAGGTCATTCTTAGCCCTCAAAATGCCATGAATAATAGCAAGAGCTCTTTGGCACATCGGGGGATCTGCCAAGACAATGAAGCCATAGTTCGAACCCTAAATCATACAGACAAGACACAATGAGGTCACATTAGGGGATGTTTGGTATGAGTGAATCACTAGTAATGGAATTGAAGTAAAATTGTAAAGAAGTGGAATAAACTTGGAGATTGTGTCTGAATTTCGTTGTTTGGTAGTAGCAAGAGAAAAGAGTAGTTAAATGTGTTACTTGTGTGATTCTTTTGTTTGGCACAATCATCCCTTGGACTTATATTCAAATCAAAATGTAAATACAGACGAACTAAACTTCTTACCCATTGATTATTATAAGCTTGTGTTCTCATTTCTAAATACATGAATATGTTTCCAACTATCCAATATAACCACAAGATGTTGAGATCCGAAAACGTAAACCAATATCCTCACCGGCCTGTTGTTTATTTTGAGTTCAATTTAATAAACATTGATTTTTTTTATTTCTTTACTTAACAATTGTTTTACGGGATTAAGGATTTTACATATGAATGTCAATGAAACTATGCAGTCAGTCAAGAATATTTTTGTTAAGAGTATGGTCGTCAGCGTGTTCAAATGAATGTATCAAGTCTAGATCTTCATATGCCTTGTAATTTGAAGGTAGATTAGAATATATGGTCCAATCAATTAACCCTTTATTTATTTCACGTTTACAACAACTAATTTGTTGATTTAATGATGAAGGTAGTCGGAGAAGATGTAGATGTGAATATCCACTTGCTAGAGAGAAAAGTTATAAGAGCATCTCCTATGGTAAACTTTTTGAAAAGGTTTATATAATTTCCATGTCATATGCTTTTAAATTTCTCATTTTATAAACCTATTATCACTATGCTTAAACTTGTTAAAACTTTGTAATTTTATGAGGTAATAAATGAATTACATGTATTTAGTTGCAATAAAAAGGTCTATAAACTTAGACCTATTTCATTCCATGTCATTATAAACCTCACCTCACTATGGTGACTCAATTTATAAACCTCTTCAAATTTTATAAGCTTTTTCATAAACCTCTTATAGTTTTGCGTATATTTTTCAGAAATAATTGAGCATGTGCCACACACATGCCTTTCAGTTTTATATACCCTCATTTTGCAAACTTCTTTGGTTGAATCAGTCACGTTTAAAACATCCATTCTTTGTATTATTCACTTTTTTTAAAGAATCAAAATGGATTCCAGAGAGTGCTTATTTTAATTCTCTATTTCCATTCTCGATGGTAACAAACAAAGGAAAACACATTTATTCCCTTTTTCTTCTTTCCATTCCATCATACCAAACACCCCCTAATAACACAATGGAATTATGTATAAGGAGTCTTGCCAAAGTCGAGCAGCACCAGAACCTTCTACAGGGATTTTTGTCATTCTATGAGATTTTGAGATTTGCCACTTTACAACATGCACAAATAACCATCTTGTTCTGAAGTATGTGTAACGTTTGATCAATAGTGGTGGGTGAACGAGTGAGAAGACGAGGTTTCGTAGCTTATATAAAGCGAAACATGTGGTTGCAAAATATGTCCTTGAAAAATAAGGGTTTCTTGGGAGAAGCGTGAAACGGTTGCTAAATATTTTCACAACGTGGAACAGTGAAATGACTAAAATTCCCCGACATGAAACAATGACTAACGAGATTTTTTTAACGGTTGTTAGCGAAAGGGACATAAACTGTGACAAAGTATAAAGAGCAATGACATTTTTTGTAATTAAAGTTTTGGAGTGACATAAAGTGAAAAATCAAGATACCACAAGGACATTTTTTGCAATTTAAGGATCTAATAAAATAAGAAGAATAGAAAATATTTATAGTCACACATTTCAAATAAAGATGGAGAAATTTGTGGGAAATGCATCTTTTTCCTAAGATTCATGTGAAATATGCAGTTGTAGTTATTTCGCATTCTTTTCATTTTACTTTTATTTCTTATTTGATCCTTACTCCCCTATTCTATTCTTTTTATCATCTTATGTTCACAATCTGATTATTCTTTGGGTCTAAAAAAACTATTTGAGTTAATTTCATAAATGGTCCCTGTGGTCTGTCGGGTTTAGTCTCTTTACTTTTTTTAACGGGTTTGGTCCCTTTACCAATTTTTTTGTTTGTTTGATTGTCAAATTTACAAAAATGACATAAATACCCTTAAAAATAAGGTCCATGTGGTTTTGGGGTAAAACAAATTTAGTCCCCAATTTTGTTTAGAGTAAATTTCATCGTTCGTCCTTGTGGTTTGCGTTGACCGCAACCTTTCGTCCTTTGACCCAAAAAAGTGCGTCGTTCGTCCCTAAATGGCAAATGTTATGCGATGTTTGTCCTTCCCTCTAACAGGACCCACTAACTCTCGTTAAGTCAAGTCTATGTGAGGGTATTTATGTCCTTTTAAGTTCACAAATGAGGTTAAAGTAGTCATTGTAGCATTATGACTCACCACTACCAAATAAAATATTTTTAATAATAATAACTTAATATAATTAGTAGGTCCCACCACCACCTACTAAACTACATTCTTTCTTCTTCATCTTCACCCATCATCTTCCACCACTCCCACCATCATGAGGCACCACTTCCATCACCCCTGGCCACCTTCTCAAACCGTAAAACAACACCCAAAAGCGCTTAATCAAAAACCACAAACACCAACATCCCATTTTTATTAAAAAAATGAGAAGCCACAAACAATAACCCATCATCTTCCATCTTTATTAAAATTTAATCAACTACCCTTTTTACTCCACCATCAATAACAAATCCACAAATCAGTCAATAAAAAAATTGATGATTCGTTCATAAACCCTATAAAAAAACACTTGCTAGTCACAACCAAACTTCATCATCTGTTATCAAACCTCAAAATAACAACCATACATGATAATAAAACCAAACCACACCATTATCATAATCTTTCATTTCATCTCCATCATAATCATTATCTCATCACCCTCTTACCAAAAATCTATAAAATAAGCAATTCATAACTCTATTCATGAAGATACACAATAGGCCAAAACCATATATTGAAAACCCACCACTCTTGCCACTATCCAGCGCCCATGTCCGCTGCCACCAACCACCACCTATATCCGATCTACCCATATACATCCACCATGACCACCAACCAAATCCGCAACGTCGACCACTTCTGTTAAGCACCCCAATTTATTAAATGAATGTCACGCACCAACACTTTATTTAATTGATTATTATTTGGATTTTATTTGTGGTGATGGTGGTTTTATACGGTGAGGTTGGTTAGCGGGTATGGTTGTGAGTTTAGCGCAAAAATTAAAACACAAACACATAGTTTATTTGATGATGATGGAGGTGATCGGGGTGTGAGGATAGTAGCAGGTGGTGTATGTAAGAATGGTTGTAGCTGCAAGATTTTTATTGTATAGAAATTAGTGTTTTTGATATTTAGTGATTTTGTTGTAAGATGAAAAATGACTTTTTTGATTTCTATTTTTGATTTTATGAGAAATATGTACAGCCAGAGATGAAGATAAGAGAGAATGAGATGTTTTTTATTTTTTTGAAGAGAGAATATTATGAGAGAAAAGCAGAATGAAGGTGGGTTTATGTTTATTAGGATAGAGAAGCAGAATGAGTGTAAGGCATTGTTTATTTGGAGAGAGAAGGGAAGCAGACAATAAATAAGTGGTGGCAGGTGGTGATGATTGAAGATTGGGATGAGAAAGAAAAATAAAAGTTAAATAATGAGGGAAAAGATTGATATACCCTCACATGGGTGTCACATGCGTAAACTTAACGACGGTTAGTGGGCCCTGTAAGAGGGAGGGACAAACGGCGCATAACGTTTGCCACTTAGGGACAAACGGCGCATTTTTTTCGGTCAAAGGACGAAAGACTGCGGTCAACGCAAACCACAAGGACGAATGGTATAATTTACTCTTTTTTTATTATTATGTTTCATTCGTTTTCATACGTTTTTAACCGTTTTTGTCCGTTCTTTTACGTTTTTGTCCGTTTTTATACCTTTCATCTGTTTTTATATGTTTCGCACATTTTTATACGTTTTTATATGTTTTCGTTCGTTTTTTATACGTTCTCGTCCGTTTTTATATGTTTTCGTCCGTTTTCATCCATGATCGCATGTTTTCGTCCGTTTTTATACATTTTCACCCACTTTTATATGTTTACGTCCGTTTTCTTACGTTTTCGTGCGAACACATATAAAAACGAATTAAAACGTATAAAAACGAACAAAAACAAACGAAAACATATAAAAACAAACGAAAACGTATAAAACGGATGAAAACGTATAAAAACGAATAAAAACACGCGAAAACATATAAAAACGGATGAAAACGTATAAAAACTTAAAAACGAATGAAAACGGACGAAAACGTAAAAGAACGGACGAAAACGGTTAACATATGAAACGAACGAAACGTAATAAAAAAAAATATGGACTAAATTTGTTATACCCCATGTTAGGTCACTAGTTTTACAAACACAAGCTATAAAGAAAGAGATAAGGCGATTGAACAAGTATCAAGCACACACACACACACAATACAATACACGGTTAGGCGTAGGAGGTGAGTGAAAGAAATAAACTTGAACAACCAACCCTCAAATGAGGGTTTACAAGATTTTTTATAGGAGGGAAGCTAGGGCAACACTCCTAGTTCCCATCCTTTCTTATGTGGGCTTGGGCCTAAGCTTATGGGCCTTCTACATAAGCTAGACCTTATAACAAACATAAAGGCCATATAAAGCTACCTATTACATATGAAATATAAATACTTGAAATACTAACTAGGAGTGATTCCAACAATCTCCCCCTCAAGTATATATGAATGTAAACGGTGAAGGCGTTGATGTAATAGTAGCTCTGACGTCTTCTGACATTCTTCTTTCTTGTGAGAGGAATTGCCTTGATTCGAACAATCTCCCCAGTGTAGAGAGATAGTTATCTTTGAACAGTTATGCTTCGACGTCATCTTTAACTTTGTTCTATGATCATTGTTCTTTATGGTGAAAGTGATAGTATGTTGTTATCTGCATCAGTCTGCCTCAGGTCTGCTTCGCTGCTCCAGTGTCTCCACGTCATTCTTCAACATGCTCACACGCTCTTTGACGTTGGAATTCAATACTAATGAAGTTCTTTAAGTCTTTAACTTTGTAGATTCTTTGGCTTGACGAAGAATCATTCTGGCGGTTGTGTTGCTTTTGGATAGAACTTCCATTAGTGATGATGTTGGCGTGAGCATGAGAAGAATCAGCACGATCATTCCGCTCCGGAGCTTCCATAAGAAGAAAACATTTCAAACGGTTAGTAATAAGCGGTTTTCGGCACTTACAAGTTTGAACTTCGAGAGTGTTAACAGCATAGTGTGAAAACACAACTCTAATTCTTACAAAGGTCGTTCCTGAACTGGAGTCCCACAAGTGAGATAACGCGATGTACCGAAGTACATCTACAGTTCAGATGAGTCGCTGAGGTACACCGTAGTATCACCTCACGACTGTAGACCGTTTGAGACACACTCCGCGTAATCCACGGGGAGTTACCGAAGTGACCTGCTATCAGGGCTGTTTGATGTTGACCCTGGCAGGAGTTTCCATTCAATCACTGAGGATCACAGATGTGAACCTCTCATAAATGTTCTCGACAGATTGCTAAGATCTGTGAAGGACTCGATATGAACCACTGATGATCTTATTAGTTGATCATCAAGTGATTAAATGTCAAGTGTTCCTAAGAGATCTTTTGATGAATCTCGTGGGGCTAGACTCAATAGTGCGTTTTGGTTTTCCTGAGCGGAGACTAGGGAGAGGGTCTCCTTCTTCAATACCAGCGATCTCTAAGAGAAAGCCAATAGTTTATGTAGGGTTCCCTGTGAGAATGAAACAAGCTTCTGTTGAGAAAAAACTTGAGTGGCTAAGAAGGTTTAGTTCATGCGTCACTGGGTCCATGACGACTTTTAATCTTCAATACCGGTGTCACTAAGTGACAACCAGTAGCATATGAATTGAACCCGGTGTCTGCCCTAAGTTGAATAATCTGGAGGGCTATTTCTTTTCACCTTTACTTTACATTTCTTTTTGATTCTTCAACTCCTTCTTTCTCCGATTCTCATATTCTCCTTTTTACAATCATTCCTAAGGACTTCTAACACTAACTAATGGTAGTGTCCTTGGGTAGATCCCTCCGGCTCTGGCGAATCATAGGACGGTTATTCCTAACCTTAGTCACCTTATAACTCCATGACTAACCTATGTTGCCATTAAAACCACTGTATGTGAAAATATCTCTCAAAGGATTTGTAAATGAAAAACATGTTTGAACCACTGTGAGAGATGAGGTTTTGCATAAATACTCCCCCTCCACATGTGCTTAATAGTTTTAATGGTTTAAATGCACAATGAGGAAAGAGCGCGCACTTTTTGAATTGATCCACTGAAGATAGACAATCCCCCGCGAGACACGGTTACGTTGCATAGTTAAAGAGTTACATTGTCAGCTTTTAGGTGACAACTAGCTCTAATAACTACCTTGAAGGTGTAGACAAACCTTGAAAGGTTGTCAAACCCGTCAGAGTTCATGTCTATCAAGAGTTTCTCGAATGGTACATTCTACTCAGACAAGTCCTTTGCGAGACACGTTTACATCACTAGCGAACTAGCTTGAAATTATTACCCGTCCAGGACAAGTCTTTTCGAGTTACTAACAGTTTAGTACCGTCAATTCGTTGGTTAAGTATGAGGTACACAGATTCATTTGCATTTTGCACAACATATTTCTTATCACATAATTTTCTCCCCCTCAAAAATGGCATATAAAATGTTATTTTTGAACGTTTGAGAATAAATATGACCATTTTGAGTGTTGCGGGAAGATGATCACTATGAACAATTTGTGAACAAAGTTTTAAATTCAAATACTCCCCCTCAACTAGTGATATAAACGGTTGAGGTTTTGAAAAATCATATGGGGAAGTACTTGTTCTTTTGAGCAAAACCTTGAAAATTGAAAGGTTTGATAGGTTTTACTCAAAAATAAGAAGCTTTCGCTCCTTTTATAAGGATTGTGGCACTGAAGCGTACCACAGGGTCCTTTCTTGACCATTACGGGTTGTACACTGTTATGTGTGCACAAGCCATTCACATACATAATCACACATCCAAAATTATATGTAAGAAACAATTCAAGGGGTACCAGGAAGTGCAGTGATGTTCCCAGGAGTACGAACAGGTCGTTGATAGCCGGTGATGTTGATCCTGGGTCGACCACCAACAAAGCTTTCCAACGTTCTGAACTGATCCCTTCTGAACAACCGTTCATCAATCATGGTGATGATCCTTCTCACATCCCTCCTTTTCTGAGAATTCCAGCGCTTAGGAGACCCAACTTTCAGGCGTATATCCTTCAACCTGTACGCCAATCCATCCCTAACCAGCTTCAAGGTATGATCCCCGAATTTCTGAAGTTCACTACACGCCATTAAGCAGTTTCTTTGAAGTTCACTGCGGTAAACAACTCCGAAAGGTTTGCTGATGAGCGTATATTGAGTTAGCTGATTGATGTCGGGAAGATCAAGCGTTGGAGGTGTGAGGTTGACACGTTTCTGATATGATTCAACGGCAAGCTGAAGATCTTCAACACGTTCTTTGATGACTATGCGTCTGATGAAGATGAGCAGTGACTTGATGAATTCACGTTGTACTTCAGTTGGAAATTGTCTCATGCGACCTTGAACTTTGGCAAGATACATGTCTTCAATATCGTTGATGTTCAAATTCTCAAAGTCAGCTTCAGAGAATGCATAGTCCCTTTCGTCTTGTCTTTTGACCACAATCTTCTTGAGAAAAGTGTAGTCCCATTTAGACGATAGACCAACATGTTGGATGGCCACGATACTTTTAGTACTGAACACTGCATGTTGAGACTTCTGGACCAAGCAGCTTCTGTAGTAGATTCTTCGGCATTCCGGCCAATGGTGAATCCCATACATTGCATCTTGGTCATATGCTACCACTTTGTCGGAGAACATGTGGGTAGCACGTTCCTCGATGGCTATACAATCAGAGTATATGGCAGCAGGGAATGGAAGTGTCAGAGATGTAGCGTATTTCCTTGAACCATCGCCACCGTGTTGAAGAAAATCTAAGTCTTTGTTGAAGAAGTGTCTGAAAGGAATCCTAGGCTGATCAGGTTGGCCAATGGTAGGTAGAGGTCGAGACCAGTCGGTGTAATATGGAGGATTGTCCCGTTTTGTGAAGTCGATGTTTGCTTATGGGTTGAGCCAATCCATGTTATTAGACATGGCTCGAGCAATGTTTTCAAGGTGATATTCACCTCGATTGCACTTTCCGAGCGGTCTTTCAAAAGTAGGAATGCATCATTCTTGATGCGCTTCAATTCAGATTTCGTCATCTTCTTCACACGGAACCTTTCTTGCAAAATCTTTGCATGCTCCAAGGTACTACCGTCTACCAATTCTTGACCTTCTTCAGGGTAGGGAGTGTTGTTAACAAGTGTAGCAAACCAATCAAATTCTTCAGTTTTATCGTCATCTAGCCATGATATGACGTCAGTATGAAGCGTCTTCTGCTTCTTTTTCGAAGGCTTAGATGATGATGCTGGTTTCTGTCCTTATTTGGGAGAGGTGGGTTGTTGTTGGGGCTCAAGGACCTCTTCATCGTCACCACCGTATACTCAAAGTAATCACCTGTTTTTTGAGTCAGGGGTGGTAACTCGGAATCGTCCCGAGGTTTATCAGTAGAAGACCGAGGTGGAGGAGACTTTTGTTGAGATGAAGTCCGTGGTGGAGGAGGTGGCATCGAAGAAGATTCACCAGATTGCTTCTGACGTTTAGATGCAGAGTCCTTGTCCTTATCATCATCATCTCTTGGCCGTTTGGGTTGATCGGCTGACTCCTTGCATGATGATCTGAGTTGAAAATCAAGTAGACTTTCGAAAAATTAAGCTTCATCCGAAGTAAACGTTCCAGATCGCTTTGACATTTGCATCACTAGTTTAGCGATTAACTCAGATTCAGAGAGATCAGCTTCTTTGGCCATTGTATGTTTAACCAATGCGATGATGTTATGGGTGAGTTGTCTGGAAAATACTTCTCTAGTCACACCGGGGACAGTGTCGAGAAGAAACTTGTGGGTATGATCTCTTGCTGTCTTCTCCAGTTCCTTTTGGACTTTAGGAACGATATCCTGAAGGTACTTGTTAGTGTAACCTTCGATCATTTCGTTCAGTTCCTCTTTACGATGACTCTTCATGAACTTCTGAACAAATTCCCTTTCTTTCTGCATCTTGTCTTTCTCATCATTTAAGTACTGTATTTGGTCAGCAAACCAATTCAGTTTTCTGTAAAGTATGTCCTTCTTTCTGACTTGTTGGACAGCTTTCACAATTCTTTCATGAGTCTGAGAAATCCAAGATTTAGGTGGTTTCTTCACGGATTTGGATGATGATTTGGTTGACTTCTTAGATGGTGGTTGTGATGAATGAGACGAAGAATCCGATGATGATGAGATGTGAGGAGATTCAGGGTCCTTTGGTGGTTCAAAAGTTTCCTTCTGTGAGCGTGTAGGACTATCCAGAAGCACATCGTCGTAAGCAGCATCTTTATCTTTCTCAGTTTCCAGTTTCTCAAAATCATATACAATAGTATCCTCTACAGGCTTTTGTTGTTGCACAAGAGTGGTGGCACCAGCTCCCTTATCGGGTTGATTAACCGCATCAGGATCTGGAGAGGAGTGGGCAGCACCACTTGATCCTCCGGGGCCACCCATTTGATCTTTAGCAAATTCTTCAGCCTTTTGAAGATGTCTGACGATGTTATACTTCTTTCTGTATGATTTATCTAGTTGCTCTTCTTCTTCTTCAGAGCTCTCATCATAGGGTACAATTGCTGGAGTCTTCCCTTTTCCTTGGACAGCTAGAGGACTTGGAGGTTTTGCTACTGAGGCAGGTGCTTCGGTTGCAGTTGCAGAGTAATGAACCTCTTCATTTGTATCAGTACCTTCAGAGCTCTCGTCCACAAGCTTTCTTTGTGGTTCAAGTGTGGGAATAGGTTCGGCTTCCTTTACGGGAACAATCATTTTAGAAGGAGGATTCCTTTTAGGAAACTTCCTTTGACTCACAGTACTTGTTGCGCTTCCTGCACTTCCTCTTCTGGTTCTCCTTACAGGTGTTCCAGAAGATTTTTCGTCGAGATGACCAACTTTGCCTTGTCTAACTGCTTCCAGATACCTTTTGTACGTTTCGAGCTTTCTGACATCTTCAGTTAGAAGGAAATCTGGCAACACAGCACCTTGTTTCTTTGTAGACGATTCCTTGATTCTGACAGAGAGAATAGGTTCCGTCAACATATCGTGATTGTCGGGGTCATTGAGCCTCTTGGGAATATCGGGATGAAGTCCAAGTGCTCTCTGGATCAACAGTTTAGTATATCTGATGTAGGGAATCTTTGAGCCAAGCTTGTTGAGAAATGACATCATGTCATCCCAAATCAGAGCTTCGATAGCGATGTGTTTCATGTTGACCAATGCCCAAAATATTTGCAGTTCCATGAGCTTAGGATGCTCATAGCCACTGTCACGACCAGAAACAAACTTGGTGATGATCATGTAGAGAGTTCTCCAGGGTTGAGGAATACTCTTAAGCTCTACGTGAGAATGCTTGGTGATTACTCCTGTAGCCTCGTCATAACCGATATAGATTAAGAATTGGAGAGTGAGCTCTTCAACAGGTGTGGCATATAGTTTGGTTGGATCGACTTCAGGAATTAGGAGAACAGCCCTTAAGTCTGCAGGTGTAATGGTGACTTGTTTGTGATTCAGAGTCACCATCACAGCAGTCCGTCCTTTGACCCTTTCCATAGTGTTCCAGAACTGTTGGATGTAGATCTCAGGAACAGTTGCAGAGTGAGTGAGCATATTCTGATACGGATGAGTCCTCAGAATATCAATAGCAATTAGACATGAAGATTCTGAGCAAGTGAGGGTGTCAAAGTCAACACGGAGATTATTCTTTCCTATCTTCATTGGATAGCCATAAGGATAGATATCAGCAATGGAGAGAACTTCAGATGCATCCACATTCATTTGTTCAGCCATGTCGTGATCTGAAATAACATTAGCCAAAAGAACCAACATATCGAAAGACATAATGTTAGTCAACAGAAGGTCTTATTGTCTAGTTATTGAATGTACAGTGTCAATGATTGTTACGAGTCCTAAGTCACTTGTATGTCCAACAGTCCAATAACGTCGTGAAATGTTTTGTAAGTTAGTTAACTTTAAGTTTCAAAGTTTATGTTATCACTTATGGTTCACAACCTCTCAAACGTTTTAGATTTATTAGTGACATTATTGGATTCGTGACGATATGATTAGTTTATTTACAAGTTTGTACACGTAACAATTCATAACGAAGGTATGATCCAGGCTTATGCGTAGCAATGACAAAGTTATGCGTAAGCAAGTGTTTTATACGCGTAGTTATAAGCTTACGCGTAGGATCCTATCTTACGCGTAGAAAAAGTTACGCGTAGATCTTACGCGTAGGCGTATAAAAAACCTTACGCGTAAGGTTTACTCGTAAGAGTAGACCTTATG
Organism: Chrysanthemum seticuspe; assembly: GCA_019973895.1. Taxonomy (NCBI): domain Eukaryota; kingdom Viridiplantae; phylum Streptophyta; class Magnoliopsida; order Asterales; family Asteraceae; genus Chrysanthemum; species Chrysanthemum seticuspe. The sequence goes on from BPTQ01000002.1 coordinate 98,614,317, forward strand.
CGTAGAGGCACTGTTTACGCATATCCTTCACAGGATACGCGTAGTCCCACTGTAGAACCTTACGCGTAGGCATAACTGACTACGCGTAGGGTAATCCTTATGCGTAGAAATGCAAATGACATTTGTTCTGAATTTTAAGCGTAACAAATCCTGAAATAAGTTCATCAAATCATTAACATTATCACAGAAAATCATTTTAACAACAATTTATGGCAAGAACACATGTCAAATAGTTATGCGTAGAAATCCTTACGCGTAGTCTAAGAACCCTAAATCTACACGTATGAATTTTAGCCATAGAATTTGCACCAAAGTTTTTCTGGTATATCTTAGATGTTGTGAGAGCATATTGACCAAGTCATAACACTTAGTTTGCAGTGAATCAAAAATACCCAAACTCAAGAACCTTAAACCCTAATTTCTAATTCTGACACAATTAGTGTTTCTGGGTGGTTATACAGCATGGAAATTATCAATTTATCATCATATAAGCATTACACAACAACCTATTTGACCAAAACACTTCACATTCAAAAATACCCAATTCGACTCATAAACCCTAATATTCAAAAATCATCAATTCGTGTTACTGGGTTTGTTTTGAGCTTAGAAACGATATCATAGATGTTGTTAAAACATTTTGACACATTCTTTTTAACCATAAACACCCACACAATGATTGTGTGTTCATACGCTTATGCGTAGAACACATAATCATGCGTAAAACAATTTTTAGCCTTTGGTTTTGCATGAGATTTGAAACCTTAGCTTAAAAACATGTTTAAATCATGAAACAACTTACAAAGAGATGATCAAAAGAACGGATTTCTTGGTTGATTCTTAGGCGTAGATTGGTTAGGTTTTAGTAATAAATGTGAAGTGATAGTGTTAGGTGGGGTATTTTATTGAAAATACTTTCAGGTATTGACAGTTATAGTCCCTCCCCCTATTCCATTTCCATACAAAGCCATTTAACTTCCATTTTGGTTACCAAACGAAGATTTTAGGAAAGAAACATGACGACACTCCCCCTCGACTTGAGAAAATAATGAAAGGTTATTAATTTAAGTCCGAGGAGTGTCATTGTACCAGAAGATTCACCACCATTTGTTAAAAGAAACAACCGAGGTATGATAACATGCAAGTACACTGATGTTTTGAAACAGTTAAGTGATTATTTTCTCCCCCTCAACACTTGATCGGAAAAATTACTGAATTTTGAAAGAGTAAGGTGTTGACAGAAGAAATGTACTTGCAATGTTAAAAGAAAAGTAGATTAGAAGAATATTTTTGATTTTATCAGGTTTTATATTTTTGTATTTTGTTTTTTGAAAAATTTATTTACAATAGATGTTTTGGTGTTTGACAGGTTTTTAAGACTGTTTTAAGAGGTCATCCAATTCCTCTTGAGTCAAACACCTCATACCAATCCGGTGGACCAACTCATTAAACCTAGCGGGAGGCAAGGCTTTGGTGAGAAGATCTGCCAATTGGTATTCTGTACCCACAAAGTATAATTCAACGGTACCCTGTTCCACGTGGTCCTTGATGAAATGATAGCGAAGATCGATGTGTTTTGATTTCGAGTGCTGAACTGAGTTGCACGAGATCGCAATGGCACTCCGATTGTCGCAGTACATTGGTATTCTGTCAAATACGTAACCATAGTCTTTGAGTTGTGTTCTCATCCAGATGACTTGAGCACAACATGCGGACATGGCTACATATTATGCTTCGGTTGATGACAGCGATGTACAATCCTGCTTCTTTGATTGCCAAGACACCAGTTTATCACCGAGAAATTGTAGAGCTCCTGAAGTACTTTTCCTTGAGTCTAAGCATCCTGCGTGGTCAGCGTCTGAAAAAGCGATTAGTTCAAAACCAGAATCCTTCGGATACCAGATCCCCAAATTAATGGTTCCCTTGATGTATCGGAGGATTCTTTTAGCCTCAGAGAGGTGGGTTTCAGTTGGTCGCGACTGATAACGGGAGCATAGATAAACGGCAAAGACAATATCAGGTCTGCTAGCTGTTAGATACATGAGAGACCCAATAATACTTCGGTATTTGGTAGGGTCAACTAATTTCCCATGTAAGTCAGCATCTAACTTCTTGGTATGACCCATTGGTGTGGCATAAGTGTCACAGGTTGTCATTCCAAATTTGTTTAACAGTTCAAGGGCATATTTGGACTGACTCAAGAAAATACCACGGGGTGATTGATGAACTTGCAATCCTAGAAAGAATGTAAGTTCACCCATCATGGACATTTGAAAATTTTTCTTCATTAGTTTTGCAAAAGCGGTTGAAAACTTTTTACGTGTCGACCCAAAAATGATGTCATCCACGTAAATTTGAACAATTAAGATATGTGCCCCGTGATATTGTATGAAAAGAGTTGGGTCAACCGAGCCTTTGGTGAAATTATTTGCAATGAGGAAAGATGATAGCTTATCGTACCATGCCCGAGGGGCTTGTTTGAGACCATAAAGAGCTTTGTTTAGTTTGTAGACATGGTTCGGGAACTCAGGATCAACGAATCCATCTGGTTGGCTGACATAGACCGTTTCTTTAAGTTGTCCATTGAGAAACGCCGTTTTGACATCCATCTGATAGACCGTCATATTCATATGAGCTGCGAACGCGAGAAATATCCGAACGGCCTCAAGACGAGCAACCGGAGCAAAAGATTCTTCAAAGTCTATTCCCTCTTCCTGACGATAACCCTTAGCAACGAGACGTGACTTGTTTCGGATGACGTTCCCTTCAGCATCCAATTTGTTTTTCCAAATCCATTTTAGACCAATGACGTAGACCCCTGTTGGTCGTTCAACCAGTTCCCATACTTCAAGACGTTTGAATTGGTTGAGTTCTTCCTGCATGGATTCAATCCAGTTGTCTTTTGTCATTGCGTCTTTAATGTTTTTAGGCTCAGATTGGCAGACAGTGAGTGCATAAATGCAATGTTCACCGTCTGTGTGAAGACGTTGTCTCGTAACGACTGGTTGATTCGGGTTGCCAATAATGTTAGCCAGAGGATGGTCTTTTGTCCATCGGTGTGTAGAGGGTTGATGTTGGTATACATTGTGCAGATTCTGAGGATTCAAATGGTTTGTTGAAGATTCCGCGACATCTGGTGCAGCAGTCTCATTAGCAAACGGGTTAAAGAACGCATTTGGATCAAAATCTGCAGGTGGGGGTACTTCATTCAGAATATCATCAGCTGGTTCATCATTGTTGGAAGCGGTGTGTTCAACTGTTGTGTTGGAGTCAACTGGTGTAGGTGCATCTTCAACAGTAGTTGTTGTAGCAGATGTATCAGGTATAGGAATATTATCAGGTTGTGCAGCGGAAACAGCAGATACACCTGGAGCACGTTCATCAATATCGTCACAGAACAGAGGAGCAAATAACCTTTCCATTTGTTGACGAGTTAGCTGGGGGCTTTGTTCAGCTGATGATGGGGGTTGAGGGAAGTTTAAGCGGTTGTGACCGGGTTCTAAGCTGTTATACTCAGAAGCCATTTCCGTGAGTTCATCAAAATGAGCATGAATCGTTTCCATTACCTGTTTTGTACGACGATTCCAGATCCGATAACCTTTAGAATTCTCGCAATATCCAATAAAGACTCCAATGTCGGCTTTGGCTTTGAGCTTTCCAAAATCATCACGATCATTATTCGGATAGCAAAGGGATCCAAATACATGAAAGTGTTTGAGATTCGGTTTATGGTTGTGGACAAGCTCGAAAGATGTTTTGTTGTGGCGTTTTGTGATCATAGAACGGTTTTGAGTATAGCATGCAGTAGATACAGCTTCTGCCCATAAGTAATCCGGGAGTTTAGCATTGATTAACATTGTTCTTGCAGCTTCCACTAACGTTCGGTTTCGTCTTTCAACAACTCCGTTTTGTTCAGGTGTACGTGCAATAGATGTTTGATGCTGAATTCCCACTTTCTCATAAAATTCACGAAGGGTTTGGTTAACAAATTCAGTTCCTTTGTCTGTTCGAATTAGCCTGACGGTGTTGCGGAGCTGAACCTGTATTTTAGTGAGAAAGGTGATGATCATTTGTGGAGCTTGGTCTTTGCTACGAAGAAAGTAGACCCAAGTCCATCGTGAGTAGTCATCAACAATTACTAAGATGTAGCGTTTGCCATTGATCGTTTGCACGCGCATTGGGCCACACAAATCCATGTGAAGAAGATGTAGCACATGCTGAGAGTTGTCTCCACCTTTGAAGGAAAATGAGCACGAGTGCTTTTCCCTTGTTCACAGGCTGAGCAAAGGTGATCTTTTGAATATCGAAATCGTGGGAGACCTTCAACTAGTTTGTGACGAGCAAGGTTGGTGATGGTTTGAAAGTTTAGATGTGAGATACGACGGTGCCATAGCCAGGATTTTGTGGATGTTGCCTTTGAAAGTAAGCAGATGGGAGATGAAGCAACCATGTCTTGCATAGAGATAGTGTAGAGACTAGAATTACGTGAGCCAGACATAAGGTCATTTCCTTGTAGATCACGAATGAAACAAGTTTTCTCCCGGAAAGCAACCTCCAAATCTCCATCACAAAATTGACCTACTGAAAACAGATTGTGACCGAGGCCTTCCACATAGTAAACCCTGCTGATTTCGATGTTCCCATTGACATAATCTCCGTAGCCCATGATAGCTGCGAAGTGATCGTTCCCGAATCTGACAGTGCCAATAAACTTTGCAATAAAGTTTGATAACAGTTTAAGGTTGCCTGTCATGTGTCGGGAACATCCGTTATCAACAATCCAGAGAATGATCTGTATCACCTGCATTACACACAGACGACACAGATGGAATAGAAGTAGATGTGGAACCCGAAATGTTAGAGGGTTCCGAAGCAGGTATGTTAGACATACACACATTGATAATTTTAGGCATCCATTTAAATCCTAGTGTGTTATATATCTATTTCTGCCATCTATAACTACTCTTTGCTTTAGTCTTAGTGAAAGCACTAGGTGGTACTACATTCTTAGGAGGTGAAGCGGGAGCTACTGTGATAGCAATGGTTGCCTTAGAATCTAAAGAAGGCGGTCTACCAAGCACAGACTTCGAATGATTAGTGGGCCTAGAGATATTCCGATTCTTAGGATTCCGTAATCGAGAGATTATAGCTTTAGCAACACATTTGTCATGACAATCAGAATTCATACTCTTTCGACAAATAATACAAGGTGCATCAGACTGAATATCAAAAGTACTTAACGGTTTAGCATTCGTTACATCACTATTTCTATTACATTTGCCAGATGCAACATCTATAGTGGAAGCAACATTAGTCTTATTCAGAGTCCTAGGGTGTTCTTCTACTTTAGCATTCCTTATTGATCTTTTCTTAGGTCGCAACTTCCTATTCTTCGATTGAGTGCTCCTAGGCTGTGAAGTGCGGACGTTTGGAAAAGATGCAACTATTCCTGTTTCAGTAGAGGGAACCACATTAGCAACTTGTGATTTGGCAGTGGGAATTCTAGGTTCACGATTACTAAGTGTGACTGGTGCTAATCTCTTAATCACAGTAGGCGGAAGTTGTTCATACTTTCCTAACATTTCCCGTAACTTAGAGATAGTGTGAATCAGATCTTGATTTTCAGAACGAATATTTCCAGCAAAATTCATGACATCTCTAGTGTGAGCAAGATAGTGATCAAGTTCGTTTGATGCTTCATGTAACTAATCGAGCAATATTCCTCCATTTTGATTTTATGGTCTTGAATTAATCGAGCAAAATCTGGATGAGGCAACAGTTCATCTTGTTCAACGTGAGTCACAACATGATCATTCTTTAGATCCTCAAGTACAATCACGGAGTCAATTTGATTATCAAAGGAAACCATAAGGTCATCTTGATCGTCAAATGTAACTACAGGGTTAACTTGAAAATCATCAGAAGGAGATGTGGATGACTCATTTTGAACAGTTTGATCCGTGCCGGATTCAGATATTGGCGGAGATATGAGTTCAGATATGATGATGGTTTGTTCGGGTACCTGAGACAAGCCATCAGTGTCATACACTGGGCCTGTTTCACTCATGTGTAACTCTTGCATATTAGCCATCAACATAACAGCTGCATTGGCCTGCAAGTCCTCCATATCATCATCTGAGTCTGCATCTGCCATAAAGCTCTGTTCTTTGTTTGTGAGAGATCCACCAGCTTCATCCTTAAGAGCCAGAAGAAGAGCCTCTTTGAAATAAGCACTGCCCCTTGTCCTTGGCTTTGGGCATGCATTAGCCAGGTGTCCCTTCTCATTGCAGTTGTAGCATCGAAGACCATTCAACCCATTCTGAGCATTTCCCTGTTCTACCATTTGAGCTATGTTGTTATTCCTACCCATAGCATTAAACCCTTGACCACCTCCCATTTGACGACCATAACCACGATTCTGAATTTCAACTCGTCCATTGTTCACAACAGCCTGATTTCGTGTATTGGATGAGGAACGAATACGATTGTTGGATTTGTTTGTATAACGGCTAAAAGCATTAGCAATCATAACAAACCCCTGTTGCAATGCTTCGAACGGATCGGATTCCTCATTAGTTTGACTATGAAGTGCTTGATCATTGTTGTTGTTGTAAGGAACCAATTGATTTTGTTGAGGTTGTTGTGATTGATCGTTTGGTGTGACTGAGGCAGTTGGTTGAATTGCTTGTTGAGGAGGATAACTTTGTTGAGCATATAAGGCAAGTTGTTGATTTTCCGGATGTGTAGGTTGAGCAATTTGAGCACGGAGAATCCTTTCCCGATCAACTTCCTTTTCATGAGGCTTCAAGTAATCGTACAACAATCCATATGTGGAATGATGCATATTCTTCGCTTGACGGAGAAAGATGACATACTTCTCCCATTCAGGACCAAGACTACTCAGGAACTTAGTATTCACTGCAATTCTTGGCATGATGATGTTGTGTTTATCCAAATCATTGATGATGTCTGAAAAACGATGATGATAAGACTCTAGTGTCTCTCCAGGTTCAATCATGAAGTGTTCATAAGCCAAGTAAATTTTGGATTCTAAATCCTCCTGATTGAGTACCAATCCTTCCATAAGAAGACGAATATGATCCCACATTTTTTGTGCAGTCTTTTGAGCATCAACACTACGAAGATTTGGGTTTGGTAATCCTAAGAGGATGTATTCCATTGCAAGTTCATCAGCTTCATAGTGTAGAAGTTCTGTAGCATTTAGATCTGCAACAGTAGCAATGTTGGTTTGTTCATCTCTTGGTGGAACAGCAGTTGGATCACCGGATACAATGACGGTAGGCATCTCAAATGGACCTTCCAAGATAACCTTCTTTAAGAACTTTCCATGTGGCTTCTTTAGATCACAAAACCTAAAGAACCTTATCACCCATTGATCATAGTTTCCTGGAGTGAGCATTGGAGGTCTATCAAGTGATCCAGCTTCATGAATTGATTGTTGGCTGCTTAAAGCTTCACACATCTTTGCAAACCAAGTGGGTTCCTTCATAGTGTTCCTTGATGGATGTTGATTGTAATCATTTGTGTAAGGTTGAACTTGAAGACTTGGCGGTGGTTGAACCATTTGTGGTGGGGGAATTGCACCAAGTTGTGGAGTATGTTGTTGATTAAATTGTTGTTGATAAATTGCTTGTTGTTGATTCCATTGTTGATGTTGTGGACTTAGTTGTTGTTGTCGTTGAGGATAAGTGTAAGGGAAATAGTTAGAGTATGGTGGTTGAGACATGTTGAGAAACTTGTGTAGTAAAAATAGATCTTTGTAGTCGAATGAACCTTTGTTGATGAAGTGTCCTTAGGCGTAGAAAAGACAAGAAACCAAGTATCACTTATGCGTAAAAACACCAAAAGTTACGCGTAACAATAAGGAGTTACGCGTAGGATTTAGCTTACGCGTAAGTAGGATAAAAGCACTAAAATTATGCGTAGACAAAAGTTAGGCGTAGAAAGTTAGGCGTAGGATTACCTTATGCGTAGACCTAAGTTTACGCGTAAAGTGAATCTTATGCGTAGGATTTCTACGCGTAAGCTTATGCTTATGCGTAAGTTTAGGGTTTTTGCCCAAATGATCTTTTACACTATCACAGTGCAAAAGATATCCAAAGTCGACGTATTTTCAGACTTATCCAAGTAAGAAAACACGGAATAAACCACGAAAACGAAGATCAACCCAAGGATAATCTTACGCGTAAATTTAGGGTTTTAATACGCGTAGGATTACTCGTAATTTTGATTTTGCCCAAAGATGTTTCTAAACCAGTTTTTGTGTGATGAAATAGCTTCAATAACACCAAAATAACACAAAAGTGTGAAACTTGATGATCCAAAGCACTCAAAACAGTTATGCGTAGAAAGACACCCACGAATAAAAACTAGTTCAAAAACAATGATCCACGCATAAAGTTTGAAACTTTTTGCCAAAAACAAGTATTTTAACACCTTAAAACGTTGAAAGTACAAGAATCTTGGATTAAAAAGTGTAAAAAACAAGTTTTTAAAAGAGCCAAAGAAAGCGTAATGTTTACGCGTAAGACCCAAAACCAAAAAAATTTCAAAAACAAACGAGTACACCCAACTATTTGGCGATTGATACCACTGTTAGGTCACTAGTTTTACAAACACAAGCTATAAAGAAAGAGATAAGGCGATTGAACAAGTATCAAGCACACACACACACACAATACAATATACGGTTAGGCGTAGGAGGTGAGTGAAAGAAATAAACTTGAACAACCAACCCTCAAATGAGGGTTTACAAGATTATTTATAGGAGGGAAGCTAGGGCAACACTCCTAGTTCTCATCCTTTCTTATGTGGGCTTGGGCCTAAGCTTTTGGGCCTTCTACATAAGCTAGACCTTATAACAAACATAAAGGCCATATAAAGCTACTTATTACATATGAAATATAAATACTTGAAATACTAACTAGGAGTGATTCCACACCCCACAAACTATAGTGACTTTATTTTTAAAGGTATTTATGTCCTTTATGTAAATTTGACGGTCAAACAAACGGAAAAATTGGTCAAGAGACCAAACCCGTTAAAAAAAAGTAAAGGGACTAAATCCATTAAACCCTACAGACCATAAGGACCATTTATGAAATTAACTCAAAACTATTTTCTAAAATATTTCCTTGATAGTGCTGATATGTAAGCCACTGATTTTGTGAGAGGAGCTCACAAGTGGTGGTAAAAGTAGATGAAAAAGACGATGACGATGATCTGCGAAACTTGACCAACAATAATTTAAATTACGTTTTCTCAACATACACTCAGATGTTTCTCTGCAAAAATAACTCTGCAAAATTTTGCAGAACCTCTCATACCATTCTTTCAAACTACATGTATGTCTATGTAACCACGGATGTCACACTAAGCAGCTTCAGTAGTTAGCAACACAAAAGGTCGAAAAGTAAAAAGAACAAAACAGACTATTATGAAGTTCACCAGACTATAATTTTTATAAAGTACATTTTTAAAACATAGAATTCCGCTCTTCTTGTTTCTCTAGTTTAAATAACTAGAAAACAAACGTTTTGATTAGCAAAGCTATTGTCAAACATAAGTTATCCATGCTATCTGTAAAACTCTGGCAAGCGAAAACCAGGCAGCACTAGTTTGTCTGCAAACATCTTACCAGTTTTTGGCATGACATGCCAATGCAAAGTTAAGTTGAAATCTCTTCCTCTAAGGTTGCTTCCCTGAATAAAATGAACGAACATAACAATTAAGTAAAACCAAACACCACGATTAAGTTAAGAGAGAGATTACTTTAACAAAAGAAATTACCTGATCAATGAACTTATACTTGTTCTTAGTTTTAATAGAAAATTGTGCATCTTCTTTTGCTGGTATGATACCATCCCACAAAGAAACCTGTCAAACAGCATTCTAAACTGTAAGACTTGCATCTATGCCCTTAGAAGTCAATTTTGAAAATGCTTTCCCAAATATAGAGATCGTCTAAATGTGCGTCATTTACGCAATTCACGTCAAACAAACAAATCTGAAAAACGGGATATCTTACCTGATTTAGGGGATTCTTTGGAGTACTATATTCAGCAGCTAAAAATACAAAAACCTGCAGGCATGAAACGAGATAATAATGAATTCCCCAATAAAGCAGAAACATGGAGTAATGCGAGAGACTTTCCACTCTTTTCCAAATTCATGACCGGCATAATCAGCTAGAAGGATACATCAGTGGTTATGCAAATGGTTGGAGGAACCCAAGAACAATAACTTTGATGCTCTATTCGAAAACAGTTTTAAGATAGTAATTGATGAAAGCAAATCTAATTCCAGACAAGTTTTTGTGCATATGTTTGACCATGGAAGCTATAAACCCTTTTCAGCATAACTGAGGTCGCCACTAGTCTCTACCCTCAAGGACATATATTGCAGACAAATAATAATAATAATGTCAAACAGCTTAATACCTGCTTAGTATTCCACGTAAACAGTGACTGTAGGTTGGCAGATATATCTAGTGTAACTCCAACCTGCATAATTGAAAGATGTGCATTGTTAAATTGCTATCTATTAAAAGTAATACAACTGCAAGATCTGCAATTCTGCAAATCCCCCAATTGGGTTAAGACGAGCGAAGTAATTTAAACCTAAAAAAGGAAAAGGAGAAAACAGTTTGAGGCCCTACATTGGAAACGGTGGAAGATGTTTCTTTTAGAACAAGTCAAGATGAAAGTTTCAATTATAAGACTAATATAATATCACCCTCTTCATGTTATAGAGATATGGTTTAGCATGTAATCAATCATCCATTAAGACAGCTTGTTGATAGTTGCGTCTTATGTAAGAATGATGAGAATGATCTCATAAGCTTTTCTTCTACATCCATTTACTAGATTTATCATGAGTAGCAAATGTGTGTTTGTAGATCGAGAAACTTTTTAGTGTAACGGTTAAATAACTAACTTGCACTTGTGGACCTGGATTCAAATCACACTTGGCGAAATGTGCATTTGGTACTGGGTACCTAAAATGACATATACAATGTGTTGAATACAGTCTATACGAGCAGAATGAACCACATTGACTTCACCCATGTTTCATTGACATTTAGTTAAGTAGACACAGCTGTTTAATATTGCTTGGCTTATTAGTTTTGACCTTTTGGGGTTTATCATTTGTAAATCGTTTAAACGGTTAAACCTCACATGCTCATAAGGATATTTATGACGTAAGTAAAGACAATGTACTCCACCATAAAGCTATATTTATTGCCAATTTCCCACCAAATATTATATCTTCTTGCAACCTACAGGTTACAGAATTACCAATAAACAGACACTTGCATCAATCCCCTCACCTAGATGCAACCAAGCTTCCAGTATCAATAGTAAACATATTACAAAAAACCAACACGGAAGGGTTGCACTCGATATTCTAATTTTGAGATCCCAGTCCACCTTTCTTCCAAACAAAGGTAGCAAGGTTTAGTAAACACAAAAGACTTAGGGGTCTCTGGGTTAGCCTATTACATGGGCTTATTAAGTTACATCTCCAGCTTATGAACTTAACTAAGCCACAAGCTGAAGTTAACAAGCTCATAAGCCAAAAAAGATAGCTTTCCGGCTTTCCTAACTTCAAATAACCCAATATGCCAATAAAATAAGCTAATCCCAAACACCCTCTTCAAACTCTTCACCAAAAACAAAATTCACGTTTATTTATCAAATCATCCCTACCTAGTAACTAGTATGTAAACTAAACAACCACCACCAAATATCATAGTGGTAAGGTCCTTAGTTTCTTCACAAGGGTTCAAACCTCGTTGGGGGTGGTCAGGGAAGTGTCGGAAACGGTCCCACCAATAACAAAGTCAACTAAACAATTGACAAAACGAAATCGAGATCACACGTCAACTTTCTAAATAAACCTAACATTATCTTAAATTCTTAATCAACCTAAGCATAACAACACATCCAGATCTACTTAACCATATATTTTACCCCAATTATAAAAACAGATCTAATAAAACCCTAACAACATTTGACAAAACAAAACAATTACCTCGTCATCTCCGTTTGATTTCTTCGTAAACCGATTAATATTCAAAACCTGAAATTAAACCCTAACTAGTCAAAATTGTATAATTTTTATTAAAAAAAAGAAAGAAAATGAATTGGGGTTTAAGAAAAAGTACCTTGACATTGGCGGTAGGGGTAATAGTGTTGAAATTATCGGAGACAGAAGCGATGACACACATCAAAGCTAAGATTGTTAAGGAGAATGTTAGAAGAGCATTTGCTCTGTAACCGAATGAATGCATTTTTCTTTTCTGTGTGTTTGGTTGGTTGCTTTGTTTCACTTGTTGTTGTGCCCCTTTTTTAAGTACTAGGATAGAATGCTAGTCAATTGAAGTAAAGTTTGAAGCACTTTAATATGTTTCTATTAGGTATTTGGATAATACTATTGTGTTATATACTAGTAGTAATGGTCATTAACATTATTCTTGTTATTTCAATGTTACATCAGTTTTTCACTTCAACAACAAACACTTATAATACCGACTAAATACTATATCAATAAATTTGTATTTGTTTTATGTGTCTCACGAATCGATAGTGGCGGTGATTTCTCCCACCAACATCTTACTAAAATTCCACCAACAAGCGTGATGGTGTTTTAATGCTTAACTCGTGGTGTGAGGGTTGCACATGTGGTGCACCTCCTTATTACACCGAAGCTTATATGTAATAAAATGGATATTCAATTTTTATTTTATTTTTTTGTAAGGAATGAACTTTTTATTACACATGTTAATGTAATGATGTTTGGCTTATCAGTTATTAATCGTTTAGTTAGATTACCCTAATTTATGTGGTTACAAAACAAGCTATAAGCTTATGTTTTGAAATTATTTTTAGAATCGGATTCAAACACTAGATAGAAGTATATTATAAGCTTATCAAAAGTACACTTAAAAAAAAGGTTAGTCTTATAGTCTAACTCATGGTTGTTAAGATTTCGATTTTACGATATTACAAAACTAAAACGATCGGGATCTTACGTAGAATCTTATTAAGCTTAAGATCTTATAATATCTCGATCTTTACCACAGGATCTTAAGATCTAATACAATCCGATCTTACTTTTTTCGAACCACAAACAAAAAAAACCCTACAAATGTATGGATTATGTTTTATAGAATTTTAAAAAATAACATATTAATCTTCTTAAACATTTCATATTCATAATTTAAAACAACATTTCCATAAAGCATTCATATAATTTTGTTTTATGATATATAATAATCTGTAGATTTGAATAATATTACAAAGACTATTAACAAAAAGATATTATAGTAGGATTTTAGGATTCCGATTCGATCTTACTATCTCGATCTTGCAAAAAAATAAAATAATCGTGAGTAGAATCCCGATCTTGAAAACTTTGGTCTAACTATTGCTGAAGTTTTTGCATAACCGAATCAAACTCTTTTATGACTAGGTTTTAGCAAAACTAACTAGTTATAGTAATTATAAGATATAAAATGAAGTAAAATTTAAACGTTTCATTTATTAGCTTTTCAAAAAAAAGTACTCATCACCAATACATTGCAGGATTCATCATGACAAGAGCTTTTGCTCATGGAGCTATATTTTTTTAATTAGGGTTACAATCCGAAAGCCTATTAAATGGTGGCAGAAGGAGTGGAGGTCTAAAAGTCAGAAGAGAACACTCCCCGTCCGCCTATCTCACACTCTCACACTCCCAAAGCATCTTTTTATTTCATATTTCATTTTCCTTCGCGCAACGACTTAAAGCTAAGAGAGCGTCGCCGCTTGATCGACGGATTATTTAAACAAAATTCAAAATATGCGTTGCTGACAAATAAACACTATATTTTGAAGGCTATAAGTTAAACGTTAAACACTAAAACACCAAAAGAGCTTATTGTCAAACACAACCTACTATGTTATAACCATAGACGTGGCTTAAACTAAGTGACATGGTATTGACACGCCCAAGGACGGAGTCAGGGGGTTCTATATGTGTCCAGGACACCTATGGATTTTTCGATGCACTGTTTAAAAAAAAAAATAATAAATAAAAAAAAAAAAAAAAAAAAAAAAAAAAAAAAAACTTGCATCTTAATTAACTTGGTCCATCGAAATGTTTTTTAGTCTTATTTAGTTAGCATCTTTACAAATAAAAAATAAATTTAGTAAAAGCCCAATATGATAATGTAAATTAAAGCCCAAAAAAATCACCCAGCTCTATTTATTTTACATGTTAAAGCCCAAAAAAAACCAGTCAAACCTTATTTTTCCTCTCGAGTTGGTAGAATGAAGCAGGTTTATTTGATTATCTTTATTTATTTTTTTATTTTAATAGATAGGATACAATTCTCCAAGAATTGTAGTTTTTAAACTTTTTTTGTTGCATTGCCTACATATGTCCGAATTCAGATTGTCATTATTATTATGATATTTACGCAAGTAACAACCGAAATTGATTTGTTTTGTAAAATGTAATAGCACAGACTAATTGTTAACTGATTTCGTTTAAGCATTGCCTAAATGTTGGAGTAATTGTTTCATATAGCCATAAATACCACATGATGAATTAAAAAGGCTCAGTTCATAACATGAATTTCTAATTGTTAATTTTCAAATCAAATGAATCATGGTTTAATTGTTAATTTTCATCTATTGTTTCATAACTGATTTTATCTGATATACGATGAAACTGTGCAAACCTTATATTACTCGATCGAAAGTCAGACTATATAAATAACATGAATTTTTAATTTGTTTGTTTTAGGCCAAAATTGGGAGTTATCTATAATGAAATCTTCCACCCGATAACAATAATGATACTATCTGTGAAAAGTTTACGAGAGAAAATGAAACAAATGATACTACAGAAGGACCTCAAACTACATCCACAATTGACATTCCTTCGGCTTCAGTACCAAATACAATTTCTTTAGACACTCTTCCCTCGGATCCTGTTGATAGACCTAGAATTTTTTATTATGATCCAAGCCAAAGAGAAAAAATAAGGCGACTATATTGGGATAGAGGAGTTTGTCAACCAAGTGGTCATATATTTTCAACCAGAACTATAGCGGGTAAGGTAAGACGTTTTGTTGTAACTTGGTTTAAGGAATTTTGTTGGTTAGAGTATAGTATAAAGGTGAACAAAATATTTTGTTTGTGTTGTTACTTATGAAAAGATAATGTTGAGAAGTAACGTGGGAATGATGCATTTATGGTTAATGGTTTTGATAGCTGGAATAAACAGTTTGTATCAACATGGTGGTAATATTGATAGCTATCACAATAGAGCACTCCAAAATTGTGAAAACCTTCTTAAACAACATCAATCCATTGTCGATGCCTTTAATAAGAAAAGTGAAATCGAGAAGACAAACTATCTAATTAGATTAAATGCTTCAATTGATTGTTTTTAATTATGTATGAAAACAGAGAATCCAATGCGTGGTCGTGATGAAAGCGTAAATTCATTAAATAAAGAGAGGTATCTTGAAGCAATATAACTTTTAGAGATCATAACGAGGAAATTCATGCGGTTACATTAAAAAATACTCCAAAGAATTGTATCTTGACATCGCCTATGATTCAAAAAGAAATAGTTGAGTGTTTTGCAAAAGAAATAGTTAACTGTATTTGTTCAGATATTGGTGATGACGTGTTTCTGTTGTTAGTTGACGAGTCTAGTGACGTGGTTAAGAAGGAACAAATGGTTGTGGTTTTAAGGTATGTTGACAAATTTGGACTTTTAAAGGAGAAAATTTGTTGGTATTATTCATGTGGCGAATACATCTTTTTCAACTCTTTAAAATGCCATTAATTCTTTATTTAATGAACACAATTGAGTCTGTAGGTAAGAGGTCAAATGTAAGTCTTAAATATCTTATATTGTTAGCAAGTTATTATTTTTTTACATGTAACATGATAATTAAATCTTTGAAACAGTTACGAGGAAAAGTTTACGATGGAGCATGTTAATACAAATAAACCGTAAAAACGTTTATTAATATTTGGCTATCTCTTTATGTTTTGTTGATAACAAATGTAATGTTATCTTAAGTATAATTATAAGGATACATGTTATTTTTGTAAAGCATTTACATATAGCCATTTAAATACAAAAATGTAATAATTAAGCATTTGTTGTAATAGTTTATTAGGATGGGTAAAAACCATAACCCATGGATCTTAAACCCATACCAAAGAAGACTTGATACAATTCATACTTAGATACATTGAATCTAAAGAAAACCCATGGACCAACCCATAACCCATGACCCATAACCAAAAAACCCATGGGCAAAGAGGAGCGTACCAAGGATCCCTAGGATTACACTAGCCGGATCCCAAGTGGAAGGGATCCGTGGGATCCGTGGAACAGAGAAGAAATTTGCCTATAAATAGAGAGCCATTTCTTCATTCTAACTCACCCCTCTTCTTACTAAATCTCTCATACACTCTCATTCTCTTCTAACATATAGATCACTTGATCTAGAGAGTTGTTCTTCTTTCTTTCTATTTGTGATCCTCATATAGGTCCTTCTCTAAGGCGAGATCACGAGCATTCTACAAGTCATCCAAGCAAGGGGTCCTTGATTGATTTGTCACTCCACAAGATTTCTGTAGCGAAGATCTTGTATTTGATATTTCACATATTTGGTGTGTAATAGTTGTGTTGGTTTGGTCCACCGTGCTACGGACTCGGTATCTAGCTTTGTACCGGAAAAAGTGTAAGAAACGTTGTGAAGGCTTCTCCACCAAGTGAAGGATTTTGTTGACATAGTGCTTGAACTCTCGAGTAGGTGACTCTGGGAGTGGAGTATGGCAAGGAAGGTGACCTTGTAGCCGAACCACTATAAATCGGTTGTGTCTTTTCTATCCCTTAACTTTATTTATTTGCTTGCATTATCATTAGATCTATACGTTCTCAACATCCATACGATTTCACATAATATCGAATCTAATGTTTTTGAAATCAACTTAAAATCGGCAAAACTATTCAACCCCCCCTTCTAGTTTTCCACAATTGGCATCAAGAGCGAAGTTTATAAAAGTTTTAAAATAAAATTGTATTTTAAAAACTTTTCGATCACTATGGGTTCTGAAAATTATAAGGAAAGGCAATCTATGCAACGACCACCACTACTTGAAACTAATGGTTTTATATATTGGAAAAATAGATTCGAAACATATGTGAAGTCTAAAGATATTGATCTTTGGTACATTATTATTGAAGGTGATTTTGAGGCTACCTCAAATGATGATAAAGGAAATTTAGTTCACATACCTCATGATAAACTAAACGATGAAATGAAGAAAAAGCTTTCTAAAAATAGTGAAGCAAAAATGGTTTTATATAATGCTTTACCGAAAAAGGAATTCGAAAGAATTTCTATGCTTAAAACCTCTAAAGAGATTTGGAATTCTTTAGTTGTAACTCATTAAGGCAACCAACAAGTTAAAAATAATAAAATTGATTTATTTGTTCAACAATATGAACAATTTTCAATATCGGATGATGAAACTATAGATCATTCATTTGCTAACTTTAATACTATTATTACATCTTTACAAGCACTTGATGAATCTTTTTCTAGCCGTAACCATGTTAGGAGATATCTAAGGGCACTTCCATCGAAGTGGAGATCCAAGGTGACGGCAATCGAAGAGTCAAAAGATTTGACAATCCTCACCCTCGATGAACTCATAGGCAACCTAAAAGTCTACGAGCTTGTCCTTGCTAAAGATTCTGAAGCCTCAAAGGTGAAAGAGAAATACAAATCTCTTGCCCTTAAAGCCAAAAAGGCTTCAAGCGATGAGGAGAACTCATCTGCGAGTAGTGACGACGAAGAGTACGCTATGGCGGTAAGGGACTTTAAAAAGTTCTTTAGAAGAAAGGGAAGATACGTCAAACAACCGTATGATGATAAGAAAGGCTTTCGGAAAAGCAAAGAGGACGAGAAGCCGAAGGATGATCGTACTTGCTTTAAGTGTGGGGACCCAAACCACTTTATTAGTAAGTGTCCCAAACGGGATGATCAAAAGGCGTTCGTGAGCGGCACGTGGGGAATGAGCGACGAAGAAGACGAAGAAATTTGTCTCATGGCAAATGACGAGGTATGTCACGAATACTATAGTAGTTCATCACTTGATGACGACTCATTGCATAATGAATATGACAAACTATGCAATATTAGGTTAAAACTAATTAACAAAAACAAGCTTTTAAAGAGTCAAAGTCAACGTTTAGATAAAGAAGTCATAGAATTGAAAGCTAAACTAAAACGTTTAGAAAAGGGTAAAATAGCAAGTGGTGAATGTGAACTTTGCGTTCAACTTCAAACACTAGTGGATCACTTAGATTCTAAAATTGCTAGAATGAGCACGAACACTTTAGATACAATACTCGATAGTGTTAAAACCGGTAACAATCAAAAGGGTCTAGGTAGTCAACAACTTGATCCACCAACTAGTGAAAGTAAAGAAACAAAATTTGTCAAGGAACTAGAAAAACCAGCCACTCTTGTGGCGGATCCCACGGATCCCCTAAAAAGGGAACCGGCTAGTGTACAGAAAGGGGTCCGTGGATCTGCTGTAGCAAACAGTAGCAATAACGTAGCTTCTTCATGTAGAACTGAGTTTGTTATAGTTAATAGGAAGAAACCAAATCATGTCATCACTAGACAACCACCTCCAAAATATAATCCTACTTTTGCAAGAAACAAAGCTCCATCTTTTTCAAAACCTAACTCATTTAGGAGACCTAATAACGTTTACCCGAAAAATAACCATCAAATGGGATGGAATCAAAACATGCAAAAAGGTTTTTCTTTTCAAAACTTTGCTCCATAGAATGCATACTCATCTTATCCATACATGTCTAACATGAATGGAATGTTTAACACTAATGGACCCATGAACAAATGGGGACCAAACTTTTGAGTTTATTATTGTTTTATGTGTGCTTAAAGGTCGACCTAGACCCTAATGAATGGGTCAAGGATAGCGGGTGCACAAGGCACATGACCGGCAATAGGGATCTATTCTCTACATATGAATCCATAAATGGAGGTAATGTGGTGTTTGGAAATAGCAAAAGTAGAATCATCGGTAAAGGTACGATTTCTAACAAATCTCTAACCATTAACGATGTGTGTCACGTAGAAAACCTAAACTTTAATCTCCTAAGTATAGGACAAATATGTGATAAAAAGTGCAATGTACTTTTTACCGAAACCGGTAGTAAGATACTTAAAAATGGCATAACCATAGGAAGAGGAATTAGGAAACATGGAGTCTATGTCATTAAAATCGGTAATGAACCTAAAGACAAACTATGTCTTACCTCTATGGATGATACTTCGACCTTATGGCATCGAAGATTGGGTCACGCCAACATGCGACTTCTTCAATCGCTATCATCCAAAGATCTAGTAAGAGATCTACCTAAGTTAAAATATGAAAATCATTTTTGTGATGCTTGTAATGTAGGAAAACAAGCTCATTCGAGTCATAAAGCTAAAAACATGGTGTCCACAACTAGGTGTCTAGAATTACTACATATGGATTTATTTGGTCCATCCTCTATCCAAAGTTATGGAGGCAACTACTACACTTTGGTAATAGTGGATGACTACTTTAGGTATACATGGACAAAATTTTTAAAGAACAAAATGGAAACCTTTAACTATTTTGAAATATTAAGCAAAAAGATCCAAAGACAACTAGGAAGTCCCATAGTGTCTATTAGGATGGATCATGATAGGGAATTCGATAATGAAGTGCAATTCGGAGCTTTTTGTGACGCTAATGGTATTACTCACAACTTCTCGGCTCCACGCACTCCACAATCGAATGGGGTAGTAGAAAGAAAGAATAGAACTCTACAAGAAATGAGTCGAACCATGCTTAATGAACAATCCATACCTCAAAAATTTTGGTGTAATGTCGTTGATACTTCAACGTATATACTCAATCGAGTATTGATTAGACCAATCTTAGGAAAAACTCCATATGAGTTACTTCGAGGCAAAAAGCCTACGTTAAATCACTTTAGAGTCTTTGGTAGTAAATGTTTTATTCTTAACACTAAAGATTACCTTACAAAATTTGATCCTAAATCAACCGAATGTACCTTTTTAGGTTATTCGCCAAATAGCAAAGCTTACGTCATATTAAACAAAGAAACAATGAAGGTAGAAGAGTCATTAAATATAAAATTTGATGAAAGTCCACCCAAACCCTCTCCACCTCTTGTCGATGACGAGATTATAGAAAGTGAAGCCATAGTAATAAAGAAAAAGATAAGTGAAAGAAGAACCTCTAAGTGATGAAATAATAAACATTAAAGAGTCCAAAGATCACCCCGTAGATAAAGTCATAGGAAAACTAAACGAACGAACATTAAGGTCTCAAGTTCAAAACCAAAGTAGCTTGTTTTGTTTCGTTTCAACCTTAGAACCTAAGAATACACAAGAAGCCATAAAAGATGAAAGTTGGGTAATGGCTATGCAAGAAGAACTAAATCAATTTGTTTCTAATGATGTTTGGACACTTGTCCCTCCACCTAGTAATCAAACCATAATAGGAACCAAATGGGTTTATAAAAACAAATTAGATGCAAACGGATTAGTGTCTAGGAACAAGGCTAGACCCGTTGCTCAAGGGTATAACCAACAAGAGGGAATAGACTTTGATGAGACCTACGCCCCCGTGGTTAGATTAGAGTCTATAAGAATACTTCTTGCGTATGCTTGTGCTAATGATATAAAGCTTTATCAAATGGATGTCAAAAGTGCTTTTCTAAATGGTGTCATAAATGAAGAAGTATATGTAACTCAACCTCCGGGCTTCATTGATTTTGAAAAATCCAAACATGTGTATAAATTAAAGAAATCCCTTTACGGTCTTAAACAAGCTCCAAAAGCTTGGTATGATAGACTCAAGTCATTTCTAGTTAAACACAACTACACCATGGGGTTAGTTGACAACACACTTTTTACTAAGAAAAGAGAGTCACATATAATCATAGTACAAATATATGTAGATGATATTATATTCGGATCCACTTGTCAAGACATGTGTGATGATTTCTCTAGAATCATGCATGACGAGTTCGAAATGAGTATGATGGGAGAACTTAGTTTCTTTCTTGGTCTACAAATAAAACAAGTAGAAGATGGTATCTTCTTCAATCAATCTAAATACATCAAGGAGATGTTAAAGAAATTCGGTCTAGAAGAGTCAAAACCAATTAGGACTCCAATGTTATCCGACACCAAACTCACAAAAGATGAAGACGGAGAATCCGTAGATAATACTAAATTTCGTGGCATGATAGGTAGCCTTCTCTACCTCACGGCAAGTAAGCCGGATATCATGTTTAGTGTTTGCTTATGTGCTAGGTTTCAAGAAGACCCTAAAATATCACACCTAGAAGCCGTAAAGAGGATATTTAGATATATTAAGGGTGCAACACAATTAGGATTATGGTATCCTAAGGGCACGGGAGTAGAAACAATTGTATATGCAGATTCTGACCATGCAGGTGATTACGTTGATAGAAAAAGTACAAGTGAGGTATGTACTTTTATGGGATGTTGTTTAACATCATGGTTCTCTAAGAAACAAACGGCACTTGCAATATCAACAACCGAAGCCGAGTATGTCTCCGCCGGCAAAGCATGCCAACAAGCACTATGGATGAAACAAGCGTTAGTAGACTACGACATCCATCTAAGCAACATAGCCATCCTATGTGACAACAAAGGTGCCATCGACTTAAGCAAGAATCTGGTATTGCATTCTCGCACAAAGCATATAGAGATTCGTCATCACTTCTTAAGATACAATGTTCAAAAGGGGGACATCTCTATTGAGAAGGTAGCATCCGAAGACAACATAGCCGACGTCCTCACCAAACCGTTGAAGCGGGAACAATTCAACCTACTTCGTCTTGGTCTTGGTTTAATGGAACAAACGTCGTAACTTAATTGACTCTACAAGGTATGTAAACACTAGCCTTCTTCTTTCTGAGTCTAGGATTTCTATTTCACGCACAACTCACAAACAATACGGGAATTTTCAAAACCCAAGATGAGTTTTCCACTTATAGCTTTCTTATAAATTTTTTTTACATTTTCAAAGAAAACCTACTTTCACAATGTTTTCTAAAAAGATGATACCTTCCCGTATCAATTTCACAAAAGCAATTTCTCACGTCTAGGACAAATCGCTTTTTCATTATTAATACAAAGTAAAAACCCGTTTTCATTGCATCTCATGTCTTTTGAATGCTAAAGGGGACAAATAACTAATATGTGTTTTCGGGTACATTCATTTAAGCAACAATGAAATAGGAGCATTGATAACATAAAATTACGTACTCATGTACTAAATATGTGTTTTTGGGTTATCTCAATAGGATGGTTTTATACTTCTAGTTTATTTTCTAATTCTTTTAGGAGTCAAGATAACCGAAACTCCAAATAGTTTGCATATAGGCACACACTAGGCAAAAATGTTTCCAAAAAGAAAATTTTGTGCTGCCTGAAACACCAGACCCACGGATCCCATCCTTTATGCTGGACGGATCCCTCAAGGGAAGGATCCATGGGATCCGTGCAACAGAAGCTGTTTTCAACTTCTATTTTTTTTCTCTCTCACTTTGGATGAAAAATCCACATTTGTTTCATTTTTGGGAGTATGCTCTTTAATGCTTGTGTTCTCATGATCACATGCCTTGAATTCATATCTAATCATTAGATTTTAATCCACATTTTGGGTCAAGCATTCATTACAATGCTTTGTTTTTCTATTATATATAATTCCCAAAATGCTTGCATACTCCATCTCCTTCTCACAAACACACTTCATCATGTCATCCAAAAACCCTTTAGGAGAATCATCTAGTACAAACAATCATGATATCCAAACCTTTGTACTTCCACCATCCAAAATACCATAATCAAATGCTAGGATATCCGCACGGATTAGTATCCGATCTTGTTGTTTAGCTAAACCAACCTCAAATGGTTCATCCTCAACAAATAACTCACCACAAGATGCTTCCATTATAGCACCTCCCTCATCACCAACAAGTACTCCAACTTCATTACCACCTAAAATAACTCTTTTGGAACTCCTTAAGACTCCAACAAGATCTAACCAACCTAAAGAAAAAGAATTAGTCTTTTCAACACCCCCCACATCTCCAAATACTATATTTCAAGATCTTGAAACATCACCACCATTAGCTCCCATCACATTACAAGAACATTTAGGTTCCTTTCCACCACCATTTACAAACATTCTGGATATTGATCCATATTTTCCTATTTTTCCACCACAACTTCCGCATAACTCAAATCAAAACAACCCGGAAAACTTCCACACTCATTACCCACATCATTTACATTGTGAACATTGTCAATCCACTAGGGAAATTGCAATAGAAGTTAGGGAAGAAATGCGTTTCATAATCAACCTCATCCTTGATCGCATCAATACCATTACTCATCAAAACCTCCATCCATAATCTTATGCAAGCATGGAAGGAATCACTGCTACTATTTTCTACTTTTAGTATTTCTTTTGAAGTCATTTTCAAGAACAAGTCTTGTTCTTATTTTTACATGCTTGTAAGTGGCATACATACCACTACAATTTGTTGTTTTTATTACAAGGCTTTGTTTACATACCTTGGCTCCCAATCTTGATTCTCGACAATCACAAGATTATATAAGCATGTTACTAACCTTTCTTTTTGTAGGATTTTTATTTTTTTTTCTTCTCTTGACGCCCCAAACAAGGGGGAGCTACCGTCAAGGGGGAGTTAGAAGTTTGTTTATTTCTTCCAAGGGTTAACTTTTTGTTTCGACAAAAAGGGGGAGAAGAAGTAAAACTTAGGGGCTTTCAAAACTTGCATCTATTCTTAAGTTTTACTCATCATAACATTATGTTTTGTCATCAACAAAAAGGGGGAGATTGTTAATACAAATAAATCGTAAAAACGTTTATTAATATTTTGCGATCTCTTAATGTTTTGTTGATAACAAATGTGTAGAAAACTAGAAGGGGGGTTCAATAGTTTACCGATTAAAACTTTGTTTTGAAACTTATTGAAAGATCAATTGATATTGATCTTAAGTATGTTAATGAAATGTGCAAGCAATATGTAATAAGTAAATAAGGAAAGAAATGATCAAACCACAGCAAGTTGTTTATAGTGGTTCGGCCTACAAGGACTCTTTTTCCTTGCCCTACTCCACTCCCCGAGTCTCACACTCGAGAGTTTAACTTCACTAGTCAACAAGCTCCTTTCACCGGTGGAGAAAACCTTTACACTTCGCTTACACTATTTCCGACACTAAGCTAGATGTCGAGTTCTTTCCAAGGGTACAACTACTCCCACACACAATGTATTTTGAGGACTAAAATACTAACCACTCACACTCACAAGATTATGATGGTTTGATACAACAATGAAGTATGGATCAACACTAGATCATACAACACTAAACAAACAAGACTTCCAACTTCTCGTTGAAGCTTGAATATGACTTGATCTTCTTTGCTACAAAAGAGATCACTAATATGATATGAAACTGAGTTAGAAAGGTTAGAGAGAAGATATGTATGAGAGTATGTTGGAAAGGGATGAGAAACTACTTGGCTTGGCATTGCTATTTATAGCCAAAATGGACAGGAGGGTCCACGGACGGCGGACCCCTTAAAAGGGTTCCGCCCGTGTACCATTTTGGTACCGCCGGTCTGACAGTCAAGATATCAAATCTTGTCTAAAGTCAACTCTATCTAAGTGAGATTGTGCAAGATATGAAGAGTACAAATCTTCACAAAATATCTAATGGAATCTTCTAATGATTTCCATGATGTAATACATGATGTCAAATGTTGTATTACTATTTATAGAAATATGCAAATGCTTAAGTAGTGTTTGGTTTTAAGAACCTAACACATTCTACAAACTACTATCATACATAATGATTAGAGTTATATCAAGATGTTACTAATCATGAATGTAAATGCTTGAATGATGAATATATTATTTGAGAAAGCTTGTTTTAATATCTAATAAACTTGACAAGCTTTAAGCTTTTATAAATTAAATTTACTTTTGTCGTTAACAAAACTTAGGCAAAGATCAAAAATATAAATAACGTTTAATGACGATATTTGTATTAACAAAATGTAATGTTATCTTAAGTATAATTATAAGGATACATGTTATTTTTGTAAAGCATTTACATATAGCCATTTAAATACAAAAATGTAATAATTAAGCATTTGTTGTAATAGTTTATTAGGATGGGTAAAAACCATAACCCATGGACCATAACCCATGGATCTTAAACCCATACCAAAGAAGACTTGATACAATGTATACTTAGATACATTGAATCTAAAGAAAACCCATGGACCAACCCATAACCCATGACCCATAACCAAAAAACCCATGGGCAAAGAGGAGCGTACCACGGATCCCTAGGATTACACTAGCCGGATCCCAAGTGGAAGGGATCCATGGGATCCGTGGAACAGAGAAGAAATTTGCCTATAAATAGAGAGCCATTTCTTCATTCTAACTCACCCCTCTTCTTACTAATTCTCTCATACACTCTCATTCTCTTCTAACATATAGATCACTTCATCTAGAGAGTTGTTCTTCTTTCTTTCTATTTGTGATCCTCATATAGGTCCTTCTCTAAGGCGAGATCACGAGCATTCTACAAGTCATACAAGAAAGGGGTCCTTGATTGATTTGTCACTCCACAAGATTTTTGTAGCGAAGATCTTGTATTTGATATTTCACATATTTGTTGTGTAATAGTTGTGTTGGTTTGGTCCACCGTGCTACGGACTCGGTATCTAGCTTTGTACTGGAAAAAGTGTAAGCAACGTTGTGAAGGCTTCTCCGCCAAGTGAAGGAGTTTTTTGACATAGTGCTTGAACTCTCGAGTAGGTGACTCGGGGAGTGGAGTAGGGCAAGGAAGGTGACCTTGTAGCCGAACCACTATAAATCGGTTGTGTCTTTTCTATCCCTTAACTTTATTTATTTTCTTGCATTATCATTAGATCTATACGTTCTCAACATCCATACGATTTCACATAATATCGAATCTAAAGTTTTTGAAATCAACTTAAAATCGGCAAAACTATTCAACCCCCCTTCTAGTTTTCCACAGAGCAAACAATATGCACGGTGAGTTCAATGTTTTGAAAGCTTTGATCCTAAAAGAAAATGAATCGGCATATTTGTCACACCCCCAAATTACCTGTTTTGCAGTGGAATGGAATACCAGGGGGATGACTGCCATAGCATCACAGTTACAGTTATATTGAACGACCTAAAGTGTCGTTTGAAAAATACATCATTTGATATAATAAAACATTCAGAGTTTACAGAAGATAGGTCCCAATTGATTATCAACATTTGCGGAAATAAGTTTGATACAACTCAAACGATGTTTTAGAGTGCATCAAATCCATGTGAGACGCGTCGTCACCACGACTCTATGATAAGTCCACATGCATGCCATGAAGTGTATGCCTTAGATACCTGAGATAAAACATGCTAAAAGTGTAAACACAAAGGTTGAGTGAGTTTATAGAGTTTGTGTTGTCATGAAAAACCTTTAAAGAATGTTCATGCAACAAAGGCATTGCAAATCCACTCAGTTCCAAGTTCCGCCCAAACAAAACTTGCAACTTGTGTGTTTACAACCCACTGCCAAAATATGTATAGTTTATGTTCAAGCACACATCGTCCAATGAGTTCACAATAGTACCTAATTCGACGTATCAGTAGTCAACTAATATAGTACATAACTCGACGTAGAACCATAGCACATAATCAATAGCACATGACTCAATGTATCAGTAGTCAACTGATATAGCACATTATTCGACGTAGAACTATATCACGCAAACAAGAACAATTGATATAGTACAACATTCGGTTTTGAAACAATGGTGATCATAGAAGTTATCCTTAAAAATTTAAAGTACTTGTGAAAAATAGTTAAGCATGTATCTCCCCAAAAATAATTCAAAACATATAAAAGTAGGGCTATAAAACTCACCTGATGCAATGATTATGATGACTAAAGTGGATACACTGAAATAAGGTGCAATCTTTATTTGCAACCTAATATGAATGATATGTTCTAATGTAAGTCATAATGATATGTCATGCGTGCAACTCATATGATATCCATACCACTTGTGCATTTTGAAAATAGAGTTTATCGTCGAAATACACGTTTATGTCATATTGTCAAATTATAAAATACTTTACAAGTATTTACGTTGAAACAACATCCTACGATAGTCGTTTAGTGATTTTATTAAGAAATTATAGTTTTTCGTCGCAAAACAATATAGTTTGACAATTCATGAAAGTGACTAAATGGCCTCGAAAAGCTAGTCGTAAAATAGTGAATATCGAGTGTTAGGAAACAAACTCAATGGTTTTGGAAAGCTTGTAACATTATCTCAAAGTCTTAGCTTTTAAAATTTTATCATAGAGGTCTCGATCATGGAGAAAAATATAGGTGAAGTAGGGTACTTGGACTAAAAATATTGTTTAAGGGTAGTTTTCGGCAAAGTTTGAGTGACCATATTTTATTCATTACAACTCCGTTTGACGAATGGTTGAACATTTTGGAAAATAGGCTAGGTGAACTCACTTTTACTAGAAGACATCGTGTTCTCAAAAGTACTCTATCGATGTTAAAAACGACTCCCAACATGGTCACTAGCGACAACTAGTTTGGCTATTAGAAAATATATAGATAAGTGTTTTATACTTGTGAATAATAGTTACGACAACCTTATTTAAACGCGTGTAATTTAGTCGTTATAAGTCCGTTTTCTACGTTTTATATGTCCTTAGCTTCGTGTTAAAGTATACTAGTATACTTTTGATAAATCGACTCATTTAGATAATGCTTAAAACTCATTTTTGCCCTTAAAATAATTCCGGACAGCATGCATTTTTCTGAAAATATAGTTTTCGTCGTTAAACTTGAAAATATCGTAACTTCTTCGTTATAAATCCGTTTTAACCCGTTCAAGCGACCACGGTTTCGTTTTAAAGTATATTTTCTGAATATCTAGCCCAAAATAATTTACAACCTGTCGAAATTTCCAGATTTCACAAAAATGATCAGACCTCAATCTAAAGTTGTCGAAAATGATTTTTCTTGCGTAATACTTGTTTCAATCACTTCAAATCAACACCAAATCTATTCTAAACCTACCATACACCTTCTTAGGGTGTCCTGGGTTTTCTAAACATCATCAAAAATGATATGTTTCAAGGGATTAATTATAGGATGATATATACTAATTATAAGTACTAAAAACAATAAAAGTGGTATAGATACACATGAAACTTGTATGTTTTCTTTCAAGCATGATAAAATAACATAAGTATGAATATGAAAGATTAATAATGATCATGAAATCCTTACTAGTATGATGATGAGGTTTATGGAACAAGGTTTCCTAAATACTCATAGGTTTTTATTTCAAAACCTAAATAGAAGTAATTTAGTGTTAATATGTCATACCCCCAAATTACCTGTTTTGCAGCGGAATGGAATACCTTGGGGAGGACTGTCATAGCATCAAAGTTAAAGTTATATTGAACGACCTAAAGTGTCGTTTGGAAAACACATCGTTTGATTTAATAAAACAATCAGAGTTTACAAAGTATAGGTCCCAAATGAAAATCAATTTGTGCGGAAATAAGTTTATTACAAGACCAACAATGTTTTAAAATGCATAAATCCCATGTGTGACGCGTCGTCACCACGACTCTATGATATGTCCAAATGCATGCCATGAAGTGAATGCCTTAGATACTTGAGATAAAACATGCTAAAAGTGTCAACACAAAGGTTGAGTGAGTTCATAGAGTTTGGTTAACAAGTAAAGCTTTTAAAGAACGCTCATGCAACTAAAGCAAAGTTTTTGGTCATATAGAATAGTCCACAAAGCAAAGGCATTGTAAATCCACTCAGTTCCAAGTTTCGCCCATACAAAACTTGCAACCTGTGTGTTCACAATCCACTGCCAAAATATGTATAGTTTATGTTCATGCACACGTTGCCAAATGAGTTCACAAAGCAAAGGCATCGTAAATCCACTCAGTTCCAAGTTCCACCCATACAAAACTTGCAACCTGTGTGTTTACAACCCACTGCTAAAAATAGTACGTCAATCATGTATGCATGTATCATAGTAGTTAAAAGTATCAATGTTTTAAGTATGTAACTATTATATTGATCGCGTACACGTGCATCAACTTATGCAATTAGCCATGAGTCTACACTCCATCTCCAGAAACCTCAGGTGGGTATGATGCTCACAAGGAAAGTAATAGCATTAGTTTTACTTCATCTCCGAAACTCAATGCGTGTGTTATCCAAGGAGACTTTGTGTTGCTCATAAGGAAAGTAATAGCATTAGTTTTACTTCATCTCCGAAACCCAATGCATGTGTTATCCTAGGAGACTTATCATGCAAACGAGGGGACTGCTCAGTGTATGTTGGGAGACTTTCAAGTTTAGTATAACACAATCAAGTATAATGCAATCAAGTATAAATGCTATCAAGTATTATGCAATCAAGTATAAATAGTATAGCGTAGCATAAAAGTGTAAATGTTTTGAGTATTTGTATTTGTAAAAGCAAGTAGTTGAGCATGTATCTCCCCCAAAAGTTTGTAAACAATTAATAGAAAGTGGGGCTATGAAAACTCACGGTAATTCATATAAGTTAAAGTACTTGTGAAAGTAAATGGAAATATTTGAGCATGTATCTCCCCCAAAAGTAATTCAAAACGTATAAAAGTAGGGGCTATGAAACTCACGGTAATATGTAGAAGATAAAATAAAGCAAGTTGTTGAGCATGTATCTCCCCCAAAAGTAGTATAAAAACAATTGAAAGTGGGGCTATGGAACTCACCTGATGCAATGTTTATGATGACAAAGGTAGGTACACTGAAATGAGGTGCAATCTCTATCCGCAACCTAATGAATGATATGCTCTAATATAAGTCATGAAACAATGTCGTGCATGCAAATCCACATGTAATCTATACCCCTTGTACATTTTGAAAATAGAATTTATCGTCGAAATATATGTTTATGACATCTCGTCATGTTATAAAATACTTTACAAGTATTTACGTTGAATCAACATCCTACGATAGTCGTTTAGTCATTTATTATGAAATTATAACTTTTCGTTGTAAAACAATATAATTTGACAAGTCATAAGGGTGACTAAATGGCCTTGAAAAGCTAGTCGTAAAATGGTGCACATCTAGTGTTAGGAAACAAACTCAACGGTTTTGGGAAGCTTGTATCATTATCTCAAAGTTTTAGTGTTTAAGTTTCCATCCTAGAGGTCTCGATCACGGAGAAAAATATAGGTAAAGTATGGTACTTGTGTCCAAAATATTGTTTAAGGATGGTTTTCGGCAAAGTTTAAGTGACCGTGTTTTATTCATTACAACTCCGCTTGACAAACGGTTGGACATTTTGGAAAATATGCTTGGCGAACTTACTTTTACTAGAAGACATCACGTTATAAAAAGTACTACGTCAATATTAAAAACGACCCTCAACATGGTCCTTGTTTTGCCGTAATACTTGTCTATTAGAAATATAATAGTTTTTCTTATATAATAAAGTTACGGCAACTTTGTTAAATCACGTGTAATTTAATCGTTACAAGTCCGTTTTCTATGTTTTATATGTCCTTGGAATCGTAATAATATATACTAATATATTTTTGACAAGTCGACACATTTTATAACGCTTAAGACTCATTTTTGACTCGTAAAAAGTCGATATTACATGCTGAATTTTCTGAAACAAATATTTTTCGTCGTCAAACTTGAAAAATTCATAACTTCTTCGTTATAGCTCCGTTTTAATCCGTTCAGCGGCCACGTTTTCGTTTTGAAGTGTATTTTCTAAATCTCTAGCCCAAAATATTTTACAAACTGTCGGATTTTCCAGATTTTCAAAATATGGACAGACCCTTATATATAGTTGTCGAAATGAGTTTTTATCGCGCAAAACCTATTCTAACCAATTCAAAACAACTCCGAAGCTAATCAAATCCTACCATACACCTTCTTAGGGTGTCATGAGTTCCTAGACATCACCAAAAGTGATATGTTTCAAGGGATTCATTATAGGATAATTATATCACATAATAAGTAATAAAAACAACAAAAGTGGTATAAACTCATATGTAACATGCATGATTCTTGCAAAAATGATGAAATAACATAAAATGAATATGAAAGAATTATGATGATCATGAAATGCTTACTTGAATGATGTTGTGGATGAAATTGATGAAAACCTTAATTAATCTTTAGGTTTTTATTTCAAAACCTTGAAATAGATTACTAGTAAGACATGATAATCACTTGGTTCATGAAAAACAATATGTTTCTCTTGGGTCTTGATCATGGCCGGCCTTCAATGGGGAGGAGAGGAGAGAAAGATTTTTGGTTTTCACCTTCAATGTGTGTGATGTATGTGTTTTTAAAATATCTTGTAAATGAGGATAGGTGTACATTACTATATATATTAAAAACCATTTAAAACGACGTCACTTAACTGACGTCTTCAAACAGTACTCGTAGCCCATTTCAGCAGCCCAATACATTTTCTGGCCTGCTAGCACTCCAAACCTGGAATATGTATATCCAAAGGTTGTTCTTCATTCTTCTCGAGTATTCCACGCCTTATCCCATTCGTGATCCAACATATACACCGATTAAAAT
Organism: Chrysanthemum seticuspe; assembly: GCA_019973895.1. NCBI lineage: Eukaryota > Viridiplantae > Streptophyta > Magnoliopsida > Asterales > Asteraceae > Chrysanthemum > Chrysanthemum seticuspe. The sequence continues at coordinate 98,646,193 of BPTQ01000002.1, forward strand.
AACACATCACAATACTGATTATATAATCAAACCTAATTTGTTCTTATCAAAACCAGCACACACTTTTTGATCTGAAACCCATGAATCAGCCGCTTTGATTGTGTAAGTTTTTTCTTTGTTATATTTCTTTTGTTGATTCATGTTTGTAACCAGTAACTTTTAGCTAATAATAATGATAATAATAATAATCAGAGATTTTTCAGAAAGTGGGTTTTTATGATCCGATCGCTGACTTATTGTGGGTTTTTGTTTTGTGGTTGCAGATTCTATGATACTTGACAATCGTTTGTGAGGAATATTTTGGTGACGGGATGTTTTTTTTAGCTTATTATACAGTTTTAGATATGGTTCGTTCAATCCTCTTCTTTTACACTAATTAAAGTACTAAAATGTTAATTGAAAGAAGATCTGATATGTTACTCATTATGCTTTAAAGATTGTGTTACTCAGGTACTTTTTGATGGATTAACGATTGTGTTTTTAAGTTAAGTTTTGATTTTTATTGCTTTTGAAGATGTTTTTAGAGATTATGATTGAAATTTAAGGTGGAATAAGTAGTTTGGTAGTTATAAAGATTGTGTTTTTAGTTGAAGTTTTGATATTTTAGTGTGTATTGATGATGTTTTAAGTGATTGAAGATTGTGTTTTTTAGTTAAAGTTTTGATTTTTACTGTCTTTGGATATTTTTTAGTCATTATGATCGAAATTCAAGTAATTTAAAGTGGAATAAGTAGCTTGGTAGTTATATAGGTTGTGTATTCATGATGTTTTAAGCGATTAAGATTGATTATAAGTAATTCAAGGTGAGATAAGCAGTTTGTTAGTTCAAGTTTTGATTTTTAATGTGTTCTTATTCATGGTTTTTTGTTTAACTGCAGGTTCCAACTATGTTTAGTAGGTTAGCAACATCTCTTTGATCCGTAAGTCTTTTCTTCATCCTTTTCAATATCTTCATTTTTGTAAAATTTGTGGGTATTTTGATTTATTTAGGATCTAGCAAATGAGAATGATGTTGCAAGTCGATCTTTTCCAAAGAAACTGTTGAAAAAAGGTGATGACTAGGATACACCGTACACGTTAATCAGGCCATGAAGTTGGAGGTATAATTAAATCTTAAGCTATTAATTGTTTAGCTTATTAATTTGTTAGTTTTGATGAACTTGATATTCCTAATTTTATTTCATCGTTTTAATGGTTTATTTCAGAAATTTATTGGATTATGTAGTTTTGTGCAAAGAGGCCGTTAGATTAATGGTAAGTTCATATAGTCTTTCATGTTTGCTACCCAGTTATACTAGGTTTAAATATTACCGTACATGATTTACGGTTAACTTGACTGTATACTCTAATTAGTTTGATTAGTAAATATCTACAAATGATGTTTTAAGCTGACAATTACTTGAATAGTTATATAAGTAGTTTGGTAGTTATATAGGATTATAGGTTGTGTATTACCATACATGATTTACCACTGTTGAGTAACATACAGAGCTTATACTCAGATAAATCACAAACATTTTTACATAGGTGTGGACAAATAGAGAATCAGATACACTTGCTTGAATCAACAATAGTGCCCATTTAGGATCGAAATCATTTGTGCTAAATGTGTATTAAAAGCTTAAAATGAAGTGAATATCATTTTTTAAAAAAATTGCACAGCCAAAGTTCTTTTATACAACGCCTGATCATGTCGTTTTAGTTAATAAATTGTGTTTTTCTCAGAGTTTGCAGGAGTTGCGAACAGTGGACATGCTTACGCTAATCCAGCTGTTGGTGGCATGAAAGAAAATCGGAAGGTAAACTGTCAACTGAACTATGTAATGTATTTATTTGTTAATGGCTGTAGATAACTGATATATAACAGATGTTCCATATGATACACAGGAGGCTACATCATGATTAACAACCCAGCCACCAACAAAAGTTGTTGTGACAGAGATGCCCTATGGGAGTACAATTCTACCTCCTACTACTGATGAACCTACAGAGAAACAAAGACCCAAAGGTGAGCGAACGCCTGCGACTGTTCGCAAGGATTTTTTTGCAGGTTCAGGCGAAGCAGAAATTGGGCCTGAAGCTAAAAAGGCCAAACATGATCAGCGGCACAAACGAGCCAACACTAGCTGTTGAAATGGTTAGTGTGCACTACGTATAATGCACAAACCTGTAATATGTACAAAAAAAGGTAAGACCATCTCTATTGTAATATGTAGAATTTGCTCTAGCGCTTAACTGTTAGGCCGTAAACTCACATGCTCCGCGCCACTAGGCACTGATCATGCCCTTTTTTGGTAAAGAAAAGTAGCCATAGTTTTAGCAACCACTAGGCTTGCAGCCATGGTTTAACATCTGGGAGGTTGTCCAGGAGGTGAAGATTGCAAGAGCAGATGAGTCATTAGCAGTGGCGAACTCGAAGACAGAATCTCTCATTGGAACTGCTACATCGCAGGTGTTACTAAAATCGCTAACTTTTTAATTCCAGGGATTTGTTTTTGATTATGTTTGAGGCTGATTTAATTTACTGGAGCTATTTTTTTAAACGTTTTGAACTTTTAACTTTGTGTGCTAAATTGTCTGTTTGGTGTCAAGGTGAAGAGGTTGCAAGGAGTTGCCGGTTGAGGAATTGAATGTGTTGTTTTATATGGTAATTGGGAATGATAAAAGGTATAACAAACATTTAATATTTTTTTTGTTTTGTCAATGTAGACGTGTTCATTTGTGAGTTGTGGATTTCTTTAGTATTGGAATTTAATAGGGTGGTTAGCTTTTAAGTTTTCCTTGATTGTTGTGGCATTTGTGTGAGCAAAAGCTTATGAAATACGTATGTAGTGTATAGTCATTGTTGGCTATTTTAATCGTTTTTAAGGGCTATTTTTAATTGCTTATTGAGACTGCTTATTTGCTGGTGCATAAAACTGAGGGTTGTACAACAACAGATGAGGCTGAGGAAATGTATAAACGATCAATACTTAGGTGACTTAATGAAAGCATAAAAAGAAAAGGCGCATCAAACGCGAAAAAGGTAATAAACTCTTAACCTTTTACTGTAGTTAAAATTTATTATTTAAGATCGAGGTTGTAAGTGGAAACCTTTTTTGGGTCAAACTAAAAACAGTAAAGTATCTTTGTTTTTTTTAATATATGGTGTCTCGGTGATGCTTTTTGTTAACTTTATTACTGGAATGTGAATAAAAATTGTAAATGTTTAAAATTTTAGGAAGTAGGAGCAAATGATGATTCGAATTCGAAAAGATTGAAAAAACCGGAACAAGAAAGTGGTGGTAAAACAGAGGAAAATCCAAAGTCACCCGAAGCACCAAAGGATTATATTCATGTTAGAGCAAGAAGAGGACAAGCTACTGATAGTCATAGTTTAGCAAAAAGAGTAAGCCTGTAAAAAGATTTTGATTTGACAGTAGTTATTTCATAATTTTGGTGTTAATAAGTTATGCAACATAAACTTTTCAGGTTAGTAGAGTGGATAGCACATGGAATATCAACAGACATTGAAGCTGATGGCCTAGGTAGAAAGCGTTCTGATTTTTCAATCGTATGACTTAAATGGGTTCGTTATTCTGGAAACGGTGTATCTGCAAACCTACTTCCAATAACATGTAAGGGAATTTTTATTGATGGGTTTTTGTTCTTGATTGTTTATTTCTTATATTTCTGTTTTGTTATAAGTTA
>BPTQ01000002.1:98649982-98663567 GCA_019973895.1 Chrysanthemum seticuspe
TGGAATTCCTGGGGATTGACTGTCATAGCATCACAGTTACAGATATATTGAACGACCTAAAGTGTCGTTTGGAAAACACATCGTTTGATTTAATAAAACAATCAGAGTTTACAAAGTATAGGTCCCAAATGAAAATCAACTTGTGCGGAAATAAGTTTGTTACAATTCAAACGATGTTTTAATGTGAGTAAAACCCAAGTGAGATGCGTCGTCACCGCGACTCTAAGATGTGTCCACATGCATGCCATGAAGTGTATGCCTTAGATACCTGAGATAAAAACATGCTAAAAGTGTCAACACAAAGGTTGAGTGAGTTCATAGAGTTTGTGTTGAAATGTAAAGCCTTTCAAAATCGTTTATGTAGCAAAGGCATCGTAAATCCACTCAGTTCCAAGTTCCGCCCATACAAAACTTGCAACCTGTGTATTCACAACCCATTGCCAAAATGTATATAGTTTATGTTCAAGCGCATGATGTCAAATGAATTCACATAATAGTGCATGACTTAATGTATCAATGTTTACTTGACATAATTATACCAAGACATTCAGTTCAATGAAAATCCCAAGACATCCAGCTCAATGATGTTCCCAAGACATTCAGCTCAATGATAATCCCAAGACATTCAGTTCCAGGATAATCCCAAGACATTCAGTTCCATGATTTATGATATAGGATATGACTAAACATTCAGTTCAGTTAAACATGTAGTTTCAAATAATCATGATAGTTATAAAAATAGTTGAGCATGTATCTCCCCCAAAAGTAATTCAAAACAATTAAAAGAGTAGGGGCTATGAAACTCACTTGGTGGAATGATGCGAAGACAAAAGTGAGTACACCGAGATGTAGTGTGGTACGTTAATCTTGACCTATTATGAATGATATGATACGTAATGAGTTATGATGTAATGTTATGCATGCATTTCGTATGTTATTTATACCATTTGTGAGTTTTGAAAAATAATATTTATCGTCGAAAAATACTCTTTTGACGTCTTGATCATTCTTAAATCACTTTACAAGTATTTACGTCAAAATGTCATCCTACAATGGTTTCGTAATGATTTATAGTGAAATTATCACTTTTCGTCGTAAAATAATGTCGTCGGAAATTTCATGAAAGTGACAAAAATGGCTTCGAAAAACTAGTCGTAAAATGGTGTACGTCGAACGTTAGGAAACGAACTCGACGGTTTTGGAAAGTTTGTATCAAAATATAGAAGTTTCAGTTCATGTGTTTTCGTCATAGATGTCTCGAACATAAAGATAATAAGGGTTAAAGATGGTGATTTTGTCCAAGTGTTGTGTAAAAAGTGAGTTTCGGCAAAGTTTGAGCAACCGTAATTAATTTATTAAAACTCCGCTATACAAACGGTTGGTCGTTTTGAAAAATATGCTTGATGATCTAAATTTTATTAGAAAACATCTCGTTACAAAAAGTTCCACATCATAGTTAAAAACAGCCTCCAACATGGTCGTTTTAGTTACCGTAACACTTATCTCGTAAAAATAATATAGTTTTTCTAAAAATAATAGTTACGGCAATTTTATGAAAACGTGTATATCTTTGTCGTTTCAAATCCGTTTTCTACGTATTATATGTCCTTAGCTTCGTATCAAAGTATACTAATATATTTTTGATAAGTCGAAATAATTTATGAAGCTTAAGGCTCGTTTTTGACTCGTACAAAAGATAAATATGTTGCTGAAATTTCAGAAAAATATATATTTCGTCGTCAAACTTGAAAAATTCATAACTTCTTCGTTATAACTCCGTTTTTATCCGTTCAAGCGGCCACGGATTCGTTTTAAAGTATATTTTCTAAATATCAAGGCCAAAAATTCGTGCCTACTGTCGGATTTTCCAGAAAATCAAAATAAGGACAGACCACTTTTAATACTTGTCGAAAATAGTTTTTATCGTACTAAACCTATTCCAATCCCTTCAAATCAACTCCAAAGCTAATCTAATCCTACCATACACCTTCTTAGGGTGTCATGGGTTCCTAAACATCATCAAGACCAAAATATAACAAGGGGATAATTATAGGATGACCTTTATATATATAACTCTAAAAATCATGTAAAAATGGTATAACTAACACAAGTCTTGCATGTTTGCTCCAAAAATGAAGAGATACATATGTAATGATAAGAAAAGATGAAAAATGATAGAAATATGCTTACAAGCTATAATGATGAGGTGCAAAGAACAAAGGTTTAACCTAAACACCCTAGGTTTTTATTTCAAAACCTTAATTAAGAGTGTAATTCTAGATTGTTTAAAGCTTGATCTTGAAATTTTTGATGATCCCTTTGAAACACCTTAGAGGGTCGGTTTTGATGGAGAAGAAACAAGGAGAGAAAACTTTTCTTGACTTGGTGAATTATTAGAGATGAATGAATGAAATGTATGATTGAAATGTGAATTATAGATGAAGTATAAAGTCTAACAATCAAGGAAAAAATGTACCAACTTTAATAAATGCTTACCCCCCCCCCCCTTGGCCGGTTTTTAGGGGGAGGTGTTTGAATTTTTTTTTTTTTTCTTTTATACATATACTTGTGTATTTGTTAAATAAATGTAAGTGAAATGAATTCAAGTTAAGGTAAATGGTAGTTTTTAGGTACAAGTAAATTTTTAATAGATCAAAGTAGAATGTAATGAGATAATAAAAATTGTAAAAATACATTCCTTGTAACATTTGAGTGATAAAATAATTATCGTGTAGTTTTTAAGAAAAACGTTGTAATAATATAACTTTAACGATTTATAGACAAAATAAATTTAAAACACTAGGTAAACTCAAAATATAGTTTTTATAACTAAATGTAAGTATAAAAATATATCGGGATCATTTTTAGAAGTAATGGATTAAATGTTCAAAATAATAACTCACGCGATAACGTTTATTTAATATAAAATTTACGCGTTTATGGTGAAATGCAAAGTCATGAATGAGCTAATATGATGCAATTGATGTTAATGAAATGTAGACTAAACTTAGTCCATATGAAATGTTCGTGATGATATGATCATGAATTTGCCGCTAAACCATTAAGGTTACGCGAATTTGGTACTCGTAAACCCAGTTTACGACAAATGATAAAATAGTGAAACTTGAGAAATGACCTGAAATTGCGAGTTGTCACACACTTAGACATGTGTCAAAACGTGGTGCTTCCTACTTCTTAACCTTTACGGATGATTTCAGTCGTTATGGTTATGTTTATTTACTTAAACATAAACATGAAGTCTTTGAAACATTTAAGGTTTTCAAAAGTGAAGTAGAATTACAACTGGGTAAGAAGATTAAATCTCTTCGATCCGATAGAGGTGGTGAGTATATAAGTCAAGAGTTCAAAGATTACTTAGCTGAGTGTGGAATTATCCAGCAACTCACATCTCCTTATACTCCGCAACAAAATGGTGTATCTGAAAGGAGAAATCGTACCTTACTTGACATGGTACAATCAATGTTTGAACTTACGACTCTTCCTTTTACTTTTTGGGATTATGCCCTTGAAACTGCTATTCGCATTTTGAATATGGTTCCAACGAAGAAGGTTGTTAAAACTCCATATGAAATATGGACTGGAAAAGCTCCCAACTTTTCTTACTTAAAGGTCTGGGGATGTGAAGCGTTTGTTAAACGTGACACACCTGATAAGCTCCAAGCCAGATCTGTTAAGTGTATCTTTGTAGGATACCCTAAGGAAACTATGGGTTACTACTTTTACTACCCAGCTGAGAACAAAGTCATTGTGGCTAGGTATGGAGATTTCCTTGAAAGGAATCTCATATCTCAAGAACTCAGTGGGAGAGTATATGATCTGGAATATGATCAAGAAGATACAACACCTTCTGAAAATACTAGCCAACTTCAAGAAGAACCTGAAAGCTTAGGTGCTCCTCCTGAAGTTGTTCCCATTCGTAGGTCTGAAAGGACTATACGTGCACCTGACCGTCTATGTCTTAACGTAGAGGTGGAGGAAAATATGGTTGGGGATTTTAATGAACCTGCCAACTATAAGGCTGCCATGGTTGATCCTGAAAAGGATAAATGGCAGATTGCTATGAACGGAGAAATGCAATCCATGAAAGATAATGAAGTTTCGATTGAAGTTGACCTTCCTCCCAATGCGAAAATCGTTGGAAGTAAGTGGATCTTCAAGAAGAAAACTGACATGGATGGCAATATATACACCTACAAGGCTCGTCTAGTGGCTAAAGGTTTTACTCAAACCTATGGCATTGACTACGAGGAGACATTTTCTCCTGTAGCGGACATAAGAGCTATTAGGATTCTCATAGCTATAGCTGCACACTATGACTATGAGATTTGGCAAATGGATGTCAAAACCGATTTTCTGAATGGCTGTCTAGATGAAGACATCTATATGGCACAGCCGGAGGGGTTTGTGAATCCATTATTTCCTAACCGTGTATGCAAGCTTAAGAGGTCCATTTATGGACTGAAGCAAGCATCAAGGCAATGGAATAAAAGATTTAATGGAGAAATCAAAAGTTTTGGATTTACTCAGAATCTTGATGAGCCATGTGTATATTACAAAGCTAGTGGGAGTCGTGTTACTTTCCTTGTTCTGTATATCGATGACATATTAATCATAGGAAATCATATACCAAGTCTGAATGAGGTGAAAGCCTATCTTGGTAAATGTTTTTCGATGAAGGACTTAGGGGAAGCATCATACATACTCAGAATCAAGATCTACAGGGATAGATCAAGGCGGCTAATTGGTTTAAGCCAAAGTGCTTACATTGACAAAATATTGAAGAGATTCAATTTGCAAAATTCCAAGAAGGGTTTTTTGCCAATGCAAGTAAATCATGGTTTGAGCAGCCAAGGCTGTGCTTCAACACCTGCAGAGGTGGCGCGTATGAAGAAAGTTCCTTATGCTTCGGCTGTAGGATCTATCATGTATGCAGTGCGATGCACAAGGCCTAATGTGGCGTTTGCTCAAAACTAGATCAGTCGGTATCAACAGAATCCGGGTGAAATTCACTGGACTGCTGTTAAACATATTCTCAAGTACCTTAGGGCTACAAGAGATATGTTCATAGTGTATGGGCGAAATCCAGAAGCAGAACTGTCTGTTACAGGTTACTGTGATGCATCCTGGAAGTGTGACAAAGATGATACGAAGTCTCAAACGGGTTACATTTTTCTCATCAATGGAGGTGTTGTGGATTGGAAGAGTAAGAAACAGACAACACTTGCGATGTCTGCTACAGAAAGTGAGTACATAGCGGCATCTGAGGCTGCCATGGAAGCTGTTTGGATAAGGAAGTTTGTTTCGGGGCTTGGTGTTATGCCGTCGATTGAAAATCCTATTAAAGTATATTGTGACAATTCTGTTGCAATAACTTTTGCCCATGAACCTGGTGTCATGAAGGGCACCAGACACTATCCTAGACAATATCACTATGTTCGAGAGCAAGTCGAAATTGGTGAAATTGAGTTGCTCAAAGTTCACACAGATGATAACCTAGCAGATCATTTAACGAAGGCCTTACCTGGTGAAAAACTTAATCATTTGTCTGATAAGTTTGGGCTTCGTTTAGCTAGTAGTTTCATGCCATCTGTGACTAAGTATTTTAGATAAAGGATATTGTAAACATTGTTATTGAAATGAAATAAAGTATTTTGTTATGTTTATTATTCATTTATTATGATGTTATCATATATTTGCATGTTTAAATCCTTGAATAACTTAAGTTATTCTAAATAGTCCGTTGTCAATCAATAACATGGGAATGATATTGAATTAAGACAAATCTGAGTATTAGTTAGAATATACTTGAAAGTATATTGATGCGTAGCATGACTAATTTCAGATGATATTCAATGTATTGAGTATAGGACTTATCCCACCCGCATGATGATACTTTATGGATCTTTGTCATTAAATATATCATGAATATTTATCCCCTGACTTGAGATACAAGAGATATGTCATGGATGTAGTGCATTTTTGTGAAGCAATCTAACGCTATACGTAATAGGTAGTTATAAGGGTTGTTTTCAGAAGTGTTGCGAAATTTATGAATCCTGCTTGTAGTCAAAATGGGATTTGTTTCCTTCAAATTTATTTTGAAGTATAATACTGATGGGCCCCTCGTAGGGTTGTTAAGATGTTTGCATGGCCATGCCCAAGGTCTTCTGGAATATGTTCAGAAGAATTGGTAATCTTATTCAATCACATAAAGCGAGAAACAGAATAGTTAATTAAGAAATTAGTGAGATCCATATTCTTATTAACATGATATTAGAAACAAAAGGATGAATATGATGATGAATCATCAAACTTGGTTTTTCTCCAGAAAACCATACACGAGTTGTACCGGGGGCATTGGCGTGTTGCTAGACGCTAACCAATGTCATTTCACGTTTTGTAAACATATCCAAATGGGAGCTGTTGGAAATGTATATATTTACAAACATGTGAATGTCCGGATTCGAACTCGTGACCACGGGATTGCACACATTAGCGAATGAGAATTAAAGTTAATAATTAATGTTTATGTTTACGATTAATTATTGCACATTAAGTCCGGTTAACGATCGTTAAGTATTTAACGGAAAAATGACTAACGACCGTTAAATGAAAAGAGAAAGACTAGTAATGGAAAATCTTGAAAGTGAAAAGTTATGGGTTTTTCCTTGGGCTTTCTTCATGGCCGGCCAAGGGGGCTTCCCAAGCCCTAATCTATAACTTGTTCCCAAAGTTTTCTATATACTATATAAACAAGGCTAGGTTCTAGGGTTTTTTCATAACTTTGTGCATTGAATTAACCTTAGATCTCTCCTCTCCTCTCTCTTGTCCTTATTCGGCCGAACATCCCTTGTTTTTCCTTAAAACGAGGACTTGTGTTAGATCTAGCAATCGCTTGATTCGTTGGTTAATTCGTGTGTATAAGAACGTGGTTGTAAGACACTATTCTTACACCAATTGGTTTGAGTTGTAGAACGGTAAGGGACAACTCTTCAAACCACTTCTTTGGTTTTGCTCAAGAGATCTGACATTCGCAAGAGGTACGTTACGCATACTTTCAGTTAATTAATTTATTTGTTATGATCTTTAGTCATCTGTTGTGTACTCTTAATGTCTACATGTTTTATTGTATATCATGTATTATAAACTCAACAACATGTTCAGCAAAGAGCTTCGTCGTACACTCTCCAATACCACTTGCCGCTCCTGTAACCAATGCTACCTTACCTTCCAGCCTACACACAGTGTAAAAAAAATCATGAATATATAACTTAAGATCCATAAACATAAAAGAACACAATATCTGGGTTGGTTCCGTGTAGATAGACTTTAAAATGTAATAACATCAAAATCAAAAGTTAGAATATAAGACAACATGTTTGAGGTCTTTTGCAGTTCACAGTGTAAAAAAAACATCTAGTAAATACTTTCTAGTGTTCAAACAATATAATACTTTCTAAAAACCTCTTTTTTGTGTTTTGATTGTGAATTACTCTTTCAAATTTGATATGGTAACTATTTTCAAATTAAATACTCAATAATCCTACTAATTAACCAAACTTCTTTAAACTTTATTATCTTTGTTTTAATCTGTAACAATAATTATTCATAAGACTTGCATATGCCTAATTTGTTACATATGCCTAATTATTCCTAAGACTTACATTTGATGGGTGACATATGACTTAATCATTACCGTAGACCCGGGGACAAATCTTTCACTCACTGAGAAGTGAAAACCTGTGACTAGATCATCCTAAAGACGGATGCGACGGGAAGAAGTGGCATTTAGAAGTGTTGCTAACTTAACATTTAGGATTGATGTTTAAGCATAAATCTGTCACATGAATCATTTATCTTACAACAAAATCATAAATTTGTCGCATCAATCATTTATCTTACAACAAAATCATCCGTAAACTTTAGTAACTTTACTAACCAAGCTTTATTTTTATAGAAAATTCTTAAAGTAGCCTAGTCGCGTGACGTTAGTCCACTTTCTAGCCTAAAAAAAATTCATTTCTCAAAATAGTCTAGAGCGACCGAGAAACTGAGCGATTTTACCAGATTTGTGACATGTCTTATACAGTACTATTTTTCTTACTATAATTTACTTATATATAATCTTCTTTTTCATCCCACTTTAATAACAAATCTCTCCATCCACTCCGGCAACTACCACCAACCTCCGGCCAACATCACCACCAACCACCGGCCATCATCACTACCAACCTCCAGCCATCTTCATCATGTTTAAACCCAGATTTCGACAAACCCAAACCCAAGATCCGACAACCAACCACCACAACAATAAACTAGTGAGAGTCATCCCATATCTTTAATCAACTGTCAACACATACTCCTCAACAATGTCAACACATACTCCTCAGCAATAAACTACAACAAACCACAACAACAACAACAATAACTCCCATCTATCTCAAGATTACAAACGAAAAACAAAAAGAAGAAAGGTCTCGGGTTTGTTTTCAAAATAAGTAAAGATTTTTAAAGATCCAACACAACTGTCATCGATCCATGGAAATAACCAAAAGCTCACAAGAAAAAACCAAAAACTCATTTCGAAGATAAACTGATGCAGGCCCAAGCGTTGAGGAACGGGCCATCATGTATTTGGAGGCCCAGGATTATGTGACAAAAGGAGCCTCACTAAAATGGGCATAACTTGAGCTACGTGACTCCGTTTCAGGCCTATGACCAATCAAATCGAAGCTCAGAACGAGGAGCACGTCATGGTAAACGACTACGTCGGTTTACGGAACTTTCGAGCCCCAAAAGCTCTCTTTTTTTAGTTAATCGCATTTTATGTTTTTTCCGGGTTTTTTGGACTTTTGTTTTTGCAATAACTTTTGGCCCGTTTGTCTTTTGTGGTTCATTTCAGTTTTGCATGCTTATTTAATAGCTCCTTTGTAATCTTGAATAATCAGTTCAAAGAAACATCAAAGGTCTATTTTTGGCAGTTATTTTGCTAAGAATCTTAATAGTCGGCATTCGATTGAATCAACGATTATTGGAAGAATCGATCATGGTATTCGTGTGAATCAACAGGCTCGATTTGTGTTATCTTGTTATTTAGTCTACATCATAAACCTGCCTGGTTCGAAGCCCAAATCAAACATTTCATCAATCTTTAGCAAAGCACAACTATTCGTATTTGTAAGAACAAGAAAACGGGTGTTTGTGGTTTCGACTTATAAACAGAAAAAGAACAAGGGGGATATGTGGTTTCGTTTTGATATAGAGAAAGAAAGAAAAGGCTTGATTGGAAATTTGTGCTAATATATTTTGGTTAAAGATTTTGTATACAAATCTTGTTTTTGGGAGAGAAAAGTCAAACATTGAGTTTGCGTTGGTGAAATGATTGTCCTGTGTGATTTGTACACACAATGTTTAATATTTAGGGTTAGTGCTTTAAGTGGGCTATTGTTAAAGATTTGATTATCATAGTTGGACCAAGTGTTAGTGTTTTTTTTTTGCCTGAGAACTAACAAAACAAGTTTGGACTTCGGTGATTAGTATTTTGGATTTAGTTGGTGGACTGATATAATTGTTGGCGTAATGCCGAATTCTGTTGTGGTTGGTCATCGGATTCTGTGTTTAGGGTCGTCGGAATCTGGGTTTAAACACGAGGAAGATGGCAGGAGGTTAGTGGTCGTGATGGCCGGTGGTTGGTAGTGGTGTTGGCTGGAGGTTGGTGGTGGTTGTCGACTTGCATGAGTGGATGGAGAGGTTTGTTATTAAAGTGTGATAATAAAAAAGAGGGTATATATGTAATTTATAGTAAGACATAATAAAGATAAAATAGTACTATATGGAATACATGTTATAAATCTAGTCGAGTCGCCCTCGATTATTTTGAGTAATGATATATTCTGGGCTAGAAAGTGGACTAATGTTGAGCGACTGGACTACTTTAAGAATTTTCTCTAATTTTTAAGATAGAGAAGTACTACCGTATGTTTCCACAGATTCCATGACATTTTTTTGCTCGAGTCGCATGATAAATTGGACTTGGTAAAATAAGCATTGAATACTGACCGTTCAAAAGCTATTGAACCTTAGTAACTTTTACTAGCAAAGCCATGTTTACATAAGTCAATAAAAGTTATAAAACAAAAAAGATCCATAATATACATGTTGTAAACACTAGCATATATACTCTAATAATTTATGGAGATAGAGTAACATAGAAAAGACTGTTAATTTTACTTGACATGTTAACTGGTTAGTGCCTTAGTGGTTTAGTGTTTACAGTATTCTTATTCTCATTTATATACTATAAAACTTATTTATAATAAAAAGTTGTATACAATGATGAAATAATGATAGATTGATCAATATAAAAACTAACCTTCTTGTAGAGCTAGTCATTTTCTTGCAAGAACACACAGGGAGGAAGAGAGATGAAATGATTGAAAGATGAAACAAAGAGTTATAAATAGTAAAGATAAAACAAAGAGTTATATATAGTAAATATGATTTAAAGAGTTATATATAGTAAAGTTGAAATAAAGAGTTATATATAGTAAAGATGAAATAAAGAGTTATAAATAGTAAAGATGAAACAAATAGTTATATATACTTATATAGCAAATATGAAACGAAGATATAACCTTAGGCCGGCCGGCTCTCTATGTACTTTTATATAGAAGTGTCTACGGATGGAGCCATGAACAAATATAATTGGGTGCATAATTTTTTTGAATTGTAATATAATAAAGTTAAGAAGTGAAGTAAAATGAAGATTTCATTAAAACGATAAAAAATAAACATATTACCTTCTAATTAGTGATTCTACGATCTCTTATAGCGAAGAAATGCTTACATACACCCTCATTTTTAACATTAATAAGTTATTCTTTCTCTATAGTACATGCTAAAGCGCCGTTAAAATAATCATCACCCATCCGGTTACGCAAATCAGTTTTAATGAGCTTTATTTTAGAAAAACATCTTTCAACCGTAGCGGTAGCAACATGCAAAACTGAAGCCAGCTTCAACCAACGATACCAAAGGATGAGATGTATGCTTTTTCTTATCCACCATATTCTCAGCAAGTTTGACAATACTATTCAAGTTAGCGAAATCTTTGTCATTACGCATAATCTGATAATAGACTCCAAGTTTCGTAGGAAGACTTAATCTTTCCTTTTGAGTAAAATCAAGTGGATACATCTCACCAACTTTGATACACTAAATTCTAAAAATGAATCATGTGGACTCAATGCCGCCATACAATCAAGTAAATCGGTGCTTCCCTCACTAAAACGATCTCCAAACTCTTGAATTTGCATATCCATAAAAGTGTTGAATATATCAACCTCGAAATGATGTTGATTTGTAATTTTATCCCTTCGGCCTCTTGAATGAAAGTCACCCATATTCACCATCTCAATATCATGTTTACTATAAAACGAAGTTACATTCTTCAAAAGTGAAGCAAACCTGTTGCCCTATACTCTTGCAACGCTCTTTTGGTTCCTTTTACCAATGAATCGGCTTATAAGATAGTTTGATCGCTCATCTGTAGATGTCTAGACAATGTATTTGTGAGCTCCAATATATGTGACAACAAGTAACAAAATCAAGTGTTTGAAATACTTTATATGACTAGAAGTTGTTCCACGGTTAGAGATAGTATCACCTTCTTAATCAACATAATGAAGCACCTTAAGAACTCCCGGAAACATTTTTATCAAACTAGTGCTCGTTCTATGATGAGAACCCCCATCTTGTATCTCCAGCTCGTGCAAGAGTAACTTCTTGGTTTTTCCCTCTCCATGTTTCAGTTTCACCTTTTTCAATTTATTTTACTAGACTTTCTTTGTGGTTTTCTCTCAAAATATCTTGTCATTTATAAGAGCCACAAACAACATTCGTCACCTTGGATAGAACATCAAAGAAGTCTCTAACACCCTTGTGGTTGATTGCAACAACCACAACTACTGACTGGAGTTGGTGAGCAAAATAATATATATAACATTGTCACAACTCGTAATTTCAGGTCATTTTACAAACTTTAAAAAATTTACTATTCATCTCGGGAATTTACTATTCATCGGTTACTATTCATCATTTTACTATTCATCATTTTTGAAGTCGATTTGACATTCTGAGAGCGTATTTCAAAATTTTACTATTCACAAAATACTATTCATTCCCGGAGAAAAATCACTATTCATTATTTTTCGTAAACTAGGTTTACGAGTATCAAATTCGCGTAACCGTAATGGTTTAGCTGCGAATTCATGAAAAATCATCGAGGACATTTCATATAGACTAGAGTTAGTCTACATATCATTAGTAACATCGTCATCATATTAGTTCATGCATATGTTTGCATTTTTCATTTACGTATATTTTCCTATTAAATAAACGCTATCGCATAAACATTTATTTTGAATATTTGATCCGACACTTTCAAAAATTATCCTAATATATTTTTATACTCATTTTAAGACTATAAAAATTATATTATTAGTTACCCGATATTTTCAATTTATTTTGTATACAAATTGTTATATATATATATATATATATATATATATATATATATATATATATATATATATATATATATATATATATATTTACGACGGTTTTCGTAAATTCAACTCGATAATTATTTATTCACTCAATGCTTGTAAGAAATGCATTTTTATAATTTTTTTTATGACTTCGATATATTTTATTTAGTTCCGATAAAATCGATTTCTAACTAACGCTACACTAAATAATTATTTACATGTACAAAATATACCATATACATAACATTATATACATTTTATAAGTAAAATATCACACAATTCTTGCACCTATCCATTTCCACCCCCCCCCCCCCTCTTTGTCATATTAGTTATCCAATTTGTTTTGAGTACTTAATTACCATTATGCCCTTTTTGCCTAGATATTTACTTACTACACATGGATTTCTAAGAAAAATAAAACATACATAACATATTTTTTGAGGTGAAAACTTGCAAGGAACCTCTCATCTTCTCTCTAAAAATCGTCCAAGGCAAGAACAAGAAGAAACTTGAAGATTTTCAAGGATCAAGTAATAATATTATGTCACAATTTTCAATTTCCGGTCATTTCTCAAACTCAATATTCATCATTTCATATCGGTTCGTGCATGGTTTTGCATTTTACATTAAACGTTTATTTTCTTATTAAATAAACGCTATCGCGTAAAGATTATTTTGAATATTGATCCGACACTTCCAAAAATATTCTTAATATATTTTTGTACTCATTTTAAGACTATAAAATTTATATTATTAGTTTACCCGATGTTTTCAATTTATTTTGTATATAAATTGTTATGTATAAATAATTTCGACGGTTATCGTAAATTCAACTCGATAAATATTTATTCACTCAATACTTGTGAGAAATGTATTATTATAATTTTTATGACTTCAATACATTTTATTTTGTTCCGTTAAAATCTATTTCTAGTTAATGCTACAATTAATACCTAATTAGATTTACTTAATACAATTTATACTTAAACTAATGAGATATTTAACTACAAAAAAAA